>OVAX01003043.1:0-23307 GCA_900406405.1 Lepidium africanum
GGTTTTCATTGAAGTTCGATTTTAAAAGAATTTTATAGTCATATGTGTCATGTGACATTGTATGAGATTTGGGTGTTGGTGTTATTAATCGAGTTTTGTGGATTTAAATAACAATAATAAACAAAAATTGCAACCAATATAGGAGATAAACATTATAGATGGAAAGAAATTCCCAACGAAGAGGAAAATACATTATTTTATTTGTCACAAACTTCATAATTTATTTAAAATCCAGCGAAACAGCCTTTATTATTATAGCATACATTGAAGATTTAAACTCAGATGCATTCCGAAATCGGACCCTTAGTTGACGCATTTGTTGAAGTCGTTCAGTTATATGTCGACAGAATGGCGTTCACAAAAACACTTCAATCTTTCAAATGCCTCCTCCAATCTCGGAGTCTCCATGTCGATTGAATGCCTCAACCAGTTCTTCTGCCCAAATGCAATCCCTAACCAACCAAACACATACATAAATAAATCTTGCTTAAACCCTAAAAAACGAATAACCATATTCTTAAAACACTGTAGGATCTTATATATTAAACTGTGATCATATTACAGGTAAAGAGGATTGATTATCACCTGGCAAAACAAACTGTGATCATATTACAGGTAAAGAGGATTGATTATCACCTGGCAAAACAGCAAGGTTTTCTTCCTTAGCAAGCTTCCTGCAGAACTCGTGATCATCTTTAATGTCTACAAACTGCAATGGATCCATCTTGGTCTGCGATATATGTGCAATATCCACAATGAGAAGGTTGATCTAAACTTACACATATATGTTATAGAATTAAGAATAGAATACCCATAAGAAAGTGCAGGCTTCAGGTTTCATGTGGCAGGTGAGAGCTGGTATTTGTTTGAGCTTAGAATATCCAATGTCCACTTTATGTTTCAAAAAGCTCTGCCTCTTATCGAAAAACTCTTTAGGAGTTTTCTCCAAGATTGTGGGAATAGCTGCCTGCGTACATTATAAGATTAAGATGATGAATTGATTATATATATGATGATCCATCTACAGCTATAACTATTGGTAAAGTCTCACTATTGACAATAACTTTTGGAATACTGGTTTATATAACCCTTTATTACAATAAGCCTGAAAAGTAAATCAAGTAATGATCCGGACCTGGATAACAGTAGGTGGTTTAGGAGTTATCTCCAAATATTCCTTAGCAGCTTTTATGACCTGTCCATAAATAACTAGATTAGACCAAGAAAATAATCTAAAATAACAGAGATATCCTTAAAGAGTGATTGAAATAAAATGAACCGAACCTTGGTCGTCCTGAATACACCGTTTAGATCGTGGAGTGCGAGCCAGCCTGTTCGCCATCCTGGGACAACCCATCCTTTGGATATGGACCCTAGTGTCATCACGGGTACTATAGAAGAAAATTTCCCCATAGGAACAAACTGATTACACCCATAAACGGTCCATCTGTATACTTCATCTGAAACTACCGTTATCCCGAGTTCCCGAGCCAATATAGCCAGCTGGTATGATTCATTAAGGAGAGATTAACGTCTTGATATAATTTGAAGACCATGCAATTGTATAGGTAGACATAAACTAAGTACCTGCTTAAGATGAGCCTCAGTGTAGTAATTCCCAATGGGATTGTGAGGGTTGATTATAAATATGGCAAACGTGTTCTCGTCCACTTGCGCTCGGACGCTATCGAAGTCGATCTCAAAGTTCTTTTCAGGAAGAAAATCATACCTTCGGACGTCAAGATTATTGTAGATAGATTGGACTAAGTCCCAAGGGAATCCAGGCCTGGGAAGCAAGATGTTGGCTTTCGGTTTAGACAAGATATCGACCGCAAGCTCGATGGCTTGCTTGCATCCAACAGTCATATATACGTCATCTCCCGTCAGCTTATTATCAAGATCTCGGTTTAAATATTCGGCCACAGCACTGATCAAAGAGTTACAAAAGGATGTTAATTTGTCCAGAAATATAGGCCCATATTTTTTAGGCTCCACCCTGAAGAAACATGTCATTGGACTATTGAGATTTCGGTTGACGACTAGCCAGAATATGTATGGTCTCGTTTTGTATTTTTAAAAATTTAATGTTAATATCTAAACTCAAATTGAGAAAAAAGAGAAGCGAAACCCAAATAAGTACTAGACTATCCCATGAACATATCTTAAATGATTTAGAAAAAATAAACAAAGAGTGTAAAAAGAAATCACATCAATATATATTTCGGTCGAAATTTTCTAATAGATTTTCAACATATTTTAAATTTTAACACCATAAAACAGATATAGATTTGCAGAGTTGTGGTTAAAATGATCCAACTATAATGATTCTACTGTTAAAAATTTGATCTCTCAAACTTACATATAGTAGACTAAAAATAGATTTAAAGATATGGGTTTTATGCTATAAATCAAATATTATCGATTTAGTCGTTGACAAAAAAAAGGACTAACAGATGTTATCCGTCCAAAAAACATATTTTTAACTGAAATTTTCGTCTGAAAGAAGTTGTTAGCTTGTAGTAACCGATCATGATATTACTGTGCTATTATATATGTCAAGAGTAGTACAAAAAAGATCTACAATGATTAAGTAATATGTGTATATAGATTACCGTTTGGCAGCTGGAAGGCCAATACTAGGAGCGTAAGCGTTTCCTGTGCCACAGAGAACAGCCTTAACAACAGCTTTTTCGGCCGTAGGACTAGTCTCTGCCTCTTCACTCATTGGTGGTAAAATTGGTTTTCCATTAGGATCACACAAACCAAAAATTTCAGAAGTGTAAGTGCCTAAAGAAACTGCCGCAGCTTCTTTGGCCGCAGCACTACCACTGAACTGCCAATCAACACATCTTTCATTAGCCATATTTCTTACGTCTATAGCTTTGTATACGAGATATATTGGTGTGATTACTCTCCTTGCTACAAGTGAGATTATATAGTGATATTTTCTACAACTGTTTTTATTAAACAATATATCACGTGGTGAGTATCAAATTAGATCGAGATAAATAAAGAAATGAAACAACAATTGGATTTCTGGTCCCTGCATGTGGTACACATGGCCGTCCTCTTATCGCGATTACTTTTTCAACGTATGGCCGTCCTCTTATCGCGATTACTTTTTCAACGTAAAAATAGTTCATTTATTATAAAATATTTGACGATGGAGATTGCATTGGAGCCTATTTCATACTGAATCTTCAATTATCCTAGGTGATATTGTAGTCCCTAGCTAGATAATCTTTTTTTTTGTCAACATTTGGACCACAACCGATCGGTTTATTAGTCAATTTCTGCATAATGTAGATGGTAGGATTTGATTCCGCGATGTGCAAGTGCGTCACCTTTAGTAGACTTACCACTTACCATTAGGCTAAAAGCCACTTACAACTAGATAATCTTACCAGGTCGAAATTAAAAAATGAAAATAAAGTAAAGTTTAAAACCAATTTAAAGTGGTAGTGGTTGAAGATTACTCATATTATATGTATACTTTCACGTCTATATATTACCACTATATATTATATGTAGTGGTAGTGGTTGGTTTTATTAAACATTTTGGATGGTAAAAATATATTTTTTTCATGATCTAGAGATTTTTTTTTCCGTCCATGATCTAGAGCTTAACATGACATTTAGCCTGAAGTTTTTCACGTCTAAAAATGAACAGAATTATTGGTAATATTTTAATAAAATATATCGAGTATTCATATAAATTGTTACTTTTGAAAGATTAATTAGTGTATACTTTATGAATAGTATACTGGAGTTTTTCAGGTCTAAAAAGAAAAAAAAAGAAAAAAATGAGAGAGAACTTCTGGTTTTCTTCAGGCCAAGGTTCCGGCAAGAGTCATACGCTTGCCTCCGTCGTCGACGCCCTCAACCGTCCCCCTCCTCTCCCTCCTGACCCACCTTCTCCTCTTCGAGACCCTTCCCAAGCTAGCTTCCTTACTGCTTTCCCGTCCCTCCCTTTGTCCTCCACTACTACCTCTCTGGTTGTTGCTTCTTTAGCTCCCAAGGCTCAGATTGTTACTCCTCAAACTGCAGGTGTTGCAAATTACTTAAATGAACCCTCAATTGCTGGCCCTTCGAACGTTGGTACAAGTACTGTTGACTATGCTACTGTTGCTTTTATAGTGAAACCCTTGGAATAAACTGCAACTGATTTGCCAAGAACTTTCCAGTTTGGATCCAGAAACTTTGCACTGTTACAGCAAAAATCACTACCCCAGAACGCATCCACTACTCCCACTCCTCCCAAACCCCTAAAACCTATGGTCTCCCCTCCCATTGCTCATCCCATCCCCTCAGTCCCTAAACCCACTCCCTCCTCTCATAGTCCACCTCAGGAAAAAGCCCCTTTACTAAAACTTAACTCTACTCATGCTCCTACTTGGGCTTAAAGAGCTGGTGATTCTATTGACACTTCCCTTAACTGAGTGGCCCCAGTCTCTTACTCAGAAAATGGTATCCCTCGTGTTACCATCCCTGATGCCTGTATTCAAGAGGAGAATTGAACTTCACAAAGAATTTGTTGTTCGGTTCTTCTTTGGAAAAACACCTGACTATAAACAAACCCAAAGTGTTCTTAACTTTATGTGAGGTAAAGGTGTACAGCTAGAGATTCACCTTAATCCAATCAGGTGATCAGTGCTTATCCGTATCCCAAATGATTACATCCGTACAAAGGTCTTGGAAAAAGGTTATTGGTATGTGGGCTCTTCCATGTTTCATGTCATTGAGTGGTCACCAGACAATTACCTCCTCCTTACCCGAAATCAAATCTTTGCCATTGTGGGATACACTCAAAGGTCTTCCCCTAGAGCTTCGTACTCAAGAGGGTCTCAATTATACTGCGGGTCTTATTGGTGAACCTATCCAAATTGAACTCTACACTTAAAATCTATCAAATCTCCATGTATCCCGAGTTAAAGTTGATGCTGATTTATCCAAACCTCTTCCAAAACTTGTGGAGATAGTAAGGCAAAATGGGGATGTAATCCCAATAACAGTTAATTACCCCTGGGTCCCTCCTTCTTGTTCGCACTACAAAAAAGTCGATCATATAGTCAAAGACTGCATCTTTACAAAATCAGTTTAGGTTTGCCAAGACATCAACGACCAATGCTGCTAACTCCACTGCTACACAACAACTCCCAGCTGGTCCAATATCCTCTGACTTTCCACCTACTCAAGCTAATGCTTCACCCACGCCTACTCAGCCAGTCTCTTCCCAATTGCCACCGGCTGAAATTGTCGTTGATCCTCAACCCTCCTTTGTTGGTCTCTTAGATCAGCAAAATCCCTCTTCCCCCTCTTCATCCATGGTTTCAGTTTCCCCCTCAGATGACCCTGTAACCCCTCCTTCCTTATCATCTCCCTCTTTACCCCCTTCCCTTCCCTCATCTCCCTCCTCCTCCTCCCATGAAACAACCACAATATCCCTTACCTCCAATATTTTAGTGTCCTCCCTTGTTGTGGTCCTCTCATCCTTTTATCTCACAAAAACCAGACCTTTACTGAAAAGAAAATGCCTTCATGTTAGCCCCCTTTAACCCTTTTGACTCGTCTCCTAAATCCACCTCCTCGCATAAAATACCACCTGAACAAGTTTTGCCTTCTGTTGCTTCTCATCCAGTTCCTTCTATTTCCGGGGAGCTGCCTCGACCTTTTTAACGTATACAAAGGTCTTCTTTTGAACGTCCGTGGAGTTAATAACCCGGACAAGCATCAGCCTATAAAGGAGTGGCTACACTTCATCTGCCGACTTTTGGTGTTTTTCTGGAAACACATGTTAAGGAACACAACTTGAACCAAGTAATGTCTTTTATTTGCCAAGGATGGAACTTCTTCTCCAACCACCTCTCAGACCTTGATGGCAGAATTGTCATCATTTGGAAAGCCCCACTCAACGTTAGAATCCTAAAAGAGTCAAGCCAAGCAGTAACCAGCGAGATCTCATTTTCAAATCTGTTGAAGGTGTATTACACAGCTGTCTATGCTTCAAAGCAGTTAGCAGACCGGTCTGATTTTTGGGTGAATTTATTAAATACTAGCCACGAGTTTCAGCTTAATCTATCTCCTTGGTTAATAGGTGGTGATTTCAACCAAGTTCTCCATCCAGTTGAACACTCTAGCCCTTCAATTACATTGTTATCCTCTGCAATGGATGAGTTTTGTGACTGTCTTCTGGATTTAAATATGTTCGACATTCGGTTCTTTGGTCCATTTTTTACCTGGAAAAATAATCAGCCGGCTGCACCGATTGCAAAAAAGCTTAACCGCTTACTCTCAAATCAGCCTTGGATCAATCTGTTCCTAACAAGCTCAGCTAATTTCCTTGCTCTTGAAATCTTAGATCACTGCCCCTGTCTTTTTAATACATCATACTCAATCCCAAAAGCTGGAACCCGCCCCTTTAAGTTCTTCAAGTACCTAACTAAACACCCCTCCTTTAACCCTTTGATGGATACTGCCTGGACTCTTGCCGTAAGTTCATCTTCCAATCTAACGGATCTTTGCGTGAAGTTAAAAACCATAAAGAGCTCTATGAAACAACTAAATAGAGATAATTACTAAGATATTTAGAAGAGAGTGTGTGAGGTTAACAAGTTTCTTTTACATGCGCAGGTTTAAGCACTAAATGATCCTTCTACTATCACATTTCAGCAAGAACGAGACGCAAATAGGGGTGTCAATATGAGCCGTTAGCTCATGAGCTGACTCAGCTCAGTTCAATTTTAGGCGAGTGTAAGTTATGTTTTTAAGCTCATTTAATAAATGAGCTGAGTTTAATTTAGCTCATGAGTTTTTTGAGCGAGCTTTAATGAGATAGCTCATGAGCTCCACTTTTTTTATAACTTAAATGAAAATTGTTCTTTTATATTATATATGAAAATTGTCATTTTGAAAAATAGAAACTATCTTTTAGAAAATAGATATTATTCTTTTAGAAAAATAGAAACTACCATATAAAAAATAGAAATTATACTATTCTTGCAATAAATTCTTGTATTATCATATCAGTTTTTATTTTATTTTATTTTATTTTACTTTTGAACTCTATTCAGTTTTATTTAGATATATTTTTAATTTTAAAATATAAAATTATGCTATTGACTTATTGGATTATTCTAAATATTTTTTAAATTTTAATATTATTAATTTACTATTATTATATTTGTTTGGTAGCTCGCGAGCTGGATCATTTAATTCACGATCAAAATCATTTGAGCGTGAGCTTATATATTGAAATCATTAATTAAATGAGCTGAGCTGAACTAGCTCACAAAATATCCGAGTTCATAGCAAGCTGAGCTGAGTTGATCGAGCTGGCTCATATTGACATCCCTAGACGCAAATGACAAACTGCAGCACCTGCGTAGCATTAAAGAAGCATATTATAGGCAAAAATCACGAGTGAATTGGCTTAAGGAAGGTGAACGTAATACAACTTACTTCCACCGAGTGGCCCAAGTACGTGCATCTTACAACGTCATAACCTCTTTCTTAACTTCGGATGCGGTCATTACTGACCCTATTGAAATGAGTCTCCATGCAATTTCTCACTTTACCTCCATTCTCGCCCCTCCCACCATGTTTGCTTCTGCACCGCCTCCCTTCTGATTTGCTCAACTGATTCCATTTATTTGTCCTGCTCACTTAAAGGCTTCTATGATTACTATCCCCTCAACTGTGGAAATTTCATCAGTTCTTCGTAAGCTCAACCAAAACAACTTGGCATCTACTTGGTTCTGAAACCTTGGCCTCAATTGCTTATTTTTTCACATCAGGTTTCCTTCCATCAGCTGCCAATGCCACGATCCTTTCTCTTGTCCCAAAACGCCCATGAGTTTCAATGATTACTAACTACCACCTCATCTCTTGTTGCAATACACTTTATGAAGTGATCTCTAAGCTTCTTGTCACTCACCTTAAGCCTTTACTACCTGAAGTCAAATTACCAAACTAGACAGTGTTTGTTAAAAATAGATTACTTATTGAAAATACGCTTCGTGCTTCGGAGATCGTTCAAGGCTACCACCAGGATAGAAGGCCAAAGAGACTAACCTTAAAAGTTGACATAGCCAAAGCTTTTGATACTCTGAACTGGGACTTCATCCTCAACTGCCTGCAAGGAATTCAAATACCGAGCCAAAATCTTAGATGGATTAAAGCTTGCGTCACTACCCCTTCTTTCACTATTGGATACAATGAAAATGTCCATGGATATTTTAAGGGAAAGCGTGGGCTGAGATAGGGAGATCCCTTATCTCCCTATCTTGTTATTTCCATGAATTGCTTATCTTTAATGCTAAACTATGCAACTTTACAAGGGAGGTTTGGTTATCATTATAAGTGTGAGGAAACGAAGCTAACAGACCTTTGCTTTGCGGATGATCTTTTCATCTTCACAGATGGATCTCTCCACTCAGTTCAAGGTGTGCTTCAAGTACTTCATCAATTTGAACAAATGTCTGTTTTGGCAGTTAGTGTGACAAAATCTCATTCTTCTCTGCCGGCCTATCTACTGAGGAACAATTATTTTCAAAATTAATATTGTAAAGCAAAATCTGTTTCAAAATTATATAAAATAAAATAAAACAAACAATTATGTGAACAGTTATTTTCACAGTTTTGGACCATTACTCAATTCATTGGTAGTTGATAATTCCAGATACTGAAGTTGCAGGAGAAAGTGTTTATTTTATTTATTTTTAATAAAATTTCTTGCATTAACTGGAAGATGAGTTGTAAGATGATTACAAATTACAAACTACTCCATCTGTCCATTATACTTGAGGTTTTAGGTTTTTTCACACAGTTTAAGAAATTATTAAATTTTGTATTATATTTAAATAAAACATGTTTTCTCACAAATTTCAAAATAATCTAACCAATCACAAATCAATCAGCAAAATTCAAAGAGTCAAAAACACAAAAAAAGACAATAAATTCTGCATAGAAATCTTAAAACATCAATTAAAATAAAAAAAAATCCTAAAACACCAAGTAAAATGAAACGGAAGAAGTATAGTTAAACCCAATATTAGAAAATCCAATTGAACCCAAATGATGCAGCCCAAGTTATCGATGACGGCATAACGCCAATGAAGGATTTTTTGATCGGAAGAAAAAATACGATTCTTGTGTAAGATTGTTCACCGAGAAAATTTTACTTGTCCACTCACTATTCTTTTTTTTTTTTTTTTTGTCTGAAAATACTTCATTAAAAACTAATGCGTCCTTACAATTTGGGCTGAAAATAAAGCCTCTTTAGCAATTGCATCTGCAATATTGTTGCCTGAATGTTTAATGTGATTAAAAGTAAAACACTTAAAAGAAGTCGATAGAAGCTCTGTGTCTATGAGAATCCCGTAGAACTTGATGTGGATCGATTTTGAATTGATTGCTTGTATTAGCTGAAGAGAGTCCGAATAGACTTGTAGGGAGGGAGGTTTGAGCTGAAACGCATGAGAGAGGCCTTCGATCAATTGACCCAAATTCAATTGTTAAGAAGTACCAATCAAATAAACAAATAAAACAAATTACTGCAATCGTTTAAAAGTTTTTCACTTACCATATTGGAAACATTTTTAGAGAAACTTTTAATAAATTCAGGAACATCTGTAAGGCTTATAACTCTGTATGTAGAAGATCTTTGATATTTTGATGTATCCTTAACCATGATCTTCAAAACATAATGTCGACCAATAAGATCCAGGAGCTCTTGAGGTGTTTCACCAGAACGCTCAAACTACAATTTAGATGAAATAAATAAATCTATTGATGTTAAAGTAAATAAAAGTATAAGAAAATGGAGAGTACTAATTAAAAGAGATTTAAAGTTGTAGAAACCTGAACTTGTCGCTCAAGCAATTCATATGCAGAATTTTTAATAAGTGAAACAATCACATCATCAAAAGAACTAAACGACGCACTACCAGTGTTGTCTTCGGCTGTAACATGCACTTTAAACCTGGGAGAATGGACAGCCTTAAAATATATGCACATATTTATTTATGAAATAATTAAACATGTGTGATTTGGGTTAAGGGGAAAACCTGAGTTGTGTGGTAGTTATCTTTTTGCTGCATCTCTCACAAGAATACTTATATGCCTCTATTTCTTCAGTCTGGGAGTTAAAGTAATTAGACGCTTTCATAAAGCAAAGTGTGCAACCGATGTAAAATCAATCTTTCACATCAATGGAATATATCGATGCAAATGTATTGCAGCTCAAATCCTAGATATAAGAATAAAAAGTTAACCCAATAATAATTTAAAAATATTGGAGTGTATAACTACACGATTCAATTTTAACCTCGTTAATGTCCATGAGTTCGGCAATCATCTTCTAAGATGCTCATTGAAGTAGAAGATTCAATTGTAGATAGATGCATCAATGCTCTAGGTTCGTATGTTATCAATATAAGAAAAATAAAAAGATTTATGTTCAATAGATGAAAAAAGCAGCAAACAAAGCATAACGTAAGATGAATTTAGTATATTTAATTACCCTTCTCAAAAATGCAGAATCTCTGTTATTGGTGAATTGATATAGATTTTGGTTGTAAATTTAGAGTTTTGAACAGTGTATTTTCCTAAATAAAATAAGTTAATGTAGTTAGAAATGTATAAAACGACATGTTTCAAATATTTTGTTGTGATTTACATTTATGATTGTGTAGTAGAAAATATATATGTTTTAATTGAATTAATAGTTTGATTAAAATTACCTTGATATAGCATAGTCTTCATTAAGACTCCAAGGAAAATAACTGGACTAGGTGGTTGGTTTTTAATCTCTGAGTGCACATATTTTGCTATTTTTCCCCACAAAGCAACATCAATAGTTGATTTCTCTGGAAACACATTGAAGAAAGAAAATTTTTTCAATCTGTAGGTTAAAATTCTTACCCAATATCTGTAAGCTAAAGATTGAGTACTTTTGTGTAACTTTCAGCAGATATATTGATATTCTTTACGTCATTCATCCCAGTAATTTTACCAATAATGTATGAAAATTTAACCCAAAAAGTACAACTTAGAATGAACTTAGTATTGTATAAGAATAAAAATTTAAAAGTGAAGTTAACTTATCTATGAATAATGGTATCATCGTTGATCCTTCCTAATATCTCTAGAAAAGGGCAAACGTTGAAACACATTTCCATGTTTGGTAATTGCTCACATAATTTAACACAAGAGTAACTTCTGAATTTTCCAACACTTAAGTGTAACACAAGAGTAAAAAATTAATCTTGTAAGGATAGGATCAACTTCTGAATTTTCCAACACTTAAGTGTAATTCGAAATTCATTACAATACAACAATCACCTTCCTTCAATTGGTTTTGAAATTTTGAATGTAATTTTCTCTTCACTAAAGCTTGAATCTGACTTCCTTGTAACAAATTCGTAGATTTGGCAAATTATATTTCGGTGTAACAATTATAGTAATTAATATTTACAACACAATTATGAAAAAACAATATATTTGGTTTAGATTAGCACATGTTCATGGTTTTTAGGATCTGCAACTCGACCAATCAGTGGTCTGCTTCACGTCCCTTTTAGGGATCCGCAAACGTGGGAAGGATGCTTCATGTCCTGCTCTCAGCTTTCTTGGTGAAACACGAAAATGTACGAGTTTACGCACATTCCCTGTTCACCTTAGGCATCATTGAATAAGCTACGTTTGTAAGAAGTCACTTTTAGTTCCTGCTAAGTTAAGCACAAAGGAAGAAAGCATTTAATGCATCTCAAAGCCCTAATTTGGCGGTTTAAGTTCAGTTAGAAGGAAACAAACCAGGTCCTTTCGAGTCACAACACAAACACATGTTTCCTAGGTGAACATCTACTCATCAGCTTTCTAAAGAGGAAAATCGCAGTCCCCATAGTTCACTATGATTACTAGCCAACAACCTAACGAGAGTGCTTATCATCAGCAAGATTGATTCCCAAACACAAATGCAGCTAAACACAATCTTCCATGGATTCACAATGAAAGGACATTCTTTTTATGATTTTTTAAAAAGTTTTTCGATTTTTTTGTGTGTTTTCTATGCCTTTGATGCAGTGCATGAACTAAATGAGATGCATGAACTAAATGGAAATAGAAAGTAAGAAACACAAAAAACATGTTAATAACCTCTAGGGCTCTCCCCAAAACTTAAACAACACAGTCTCTTGTGTAATCTAAGTTTGAAAGAAAATCTTAGAAAAACCAATGTAAATGGTATATACAATGAAATGAGAATTAGAGTTAGTTACCTCATCAAAAGATGGATTGGTCCGCTAGATCCACATCCATGCTGTCGTCGTGGGGTTGTGGCTCATGTTGTTCCAGCGGTAAGGTGTAGTTGAAGAAACTCGAAGTTGACTCCAACGGGTCCAAGAAGTTCACTTCCGCATATTTTCTCACGGCACTGAATTAATCACAGAATAACTCGATTACCCAACGGAGTGGTGGTGACGGCGCGTGGAACTCGGCTTGTGCAGGTGGAGTTGCGTTGGTGGAGTCGCTTCGGTGGAGTACTGTTGGTGGAGTCGCTTCGGTGGAGTCGCGTTGGTGGAGTCGCTTCAATGGAGTCCTGTTGGTGGAGTCGCTTCGGTGGAGTCGCGTTGGTGGAGTCGCTTTAGTGGTTATACTCAAGTTAGCTCTACGACTCGGTTTTGCAACTAGGGTCAAGGGTGACTGTGGTTGTGCTTGTTTGAATTTTTTAGTAAAAGCCAAAGACCACTCCTATTTCCACGTAAATGAATGGGACAAAGTTTATGTTCCCCAGTCGCCCACAGCAATACTCCCCATCTACGGTTCCAACTTTCTCTTTTTTTTTTTTTTGAAACTAACTCGACTTGACCACACAACTGTCAAGGTCGGGTTGAAACTTAACTCATCAGAATCCTAAAATGAAAAATAAAAACAATAGAAAGAAGAGAATAGCAAAAACTAAAAAATATTCACAAGGATACCATGAGATTGCCTCCCAAGTGCGCTCATTTAAAGTCACTGAGCTTGACTTTGTACGCCTATCAGAGTTGGGTGGGTTCATCAAGAAGAACAAAAGTTCTCTCGGGCACATTTTCATCAGCTAGATACGGTTTTACTCTCTGCCCATTCATAGTGAAGTCTTCACTGTTCTTGTTAATCAGAGTCACTGCTCCATATGGTAAAACTTCTTTAACCTTGAATGGACCAGACTATCTTGACTTCAGCTTCCCTGGGAACAATTTAAGTCTCGAATTGAAGACCAGCACTTGATCACCAGTTGTGATCTTCTTTGGCACAATCTTCTTATCATGGAGTACTTTAGTCTTTTCCTTGTAGATTTTCGAACTCTCATACGCTTCAAGTATGATGTCCTCTAACTCATGCAGATCCATAAGTCTTTTTTCCTGAGCTGTCTTGAGATCAAAATTCAGAAACTTGGTAGCCCAAACTGCCTTGTACTCAATTTCGATAGGAAGATGACAGGATTTGCCATACAGCAGCTGAAATGGAGTTCCTCTAATTGGGGTCTTGCGAGCCGTTCTATACATCCATAAAGTATCATCAAGTTTCACAGCCCAATCTCTCTTAGATGCACCAACTACCCTTGACAGTATTACTTCGATCTGCTTGTTTGAAACCTCCACCTTACTGCTGGTTTGTGGGTGATAAGGTGTAGCTACCTTATGCTTGACTCTATACTTTCTCAGCAGATTCTCGAACAGCTTGTTGATGAAATGAGAACCTCCATCACTGATTACGACTTGGAATTCCAAATCGAGGAAATATGATGGTCTTGAATAATTTCAGTACTACCTTTGTGTCATTCGTTGGACATGCAATTATTTCAACCCACTTGGAAACGTAGTCAACGACTACCAGAATTTAACGGTTTCCATGTGATGGTGGATTGAATGGCCCCATGAAGTCTATCCCCCAACAGTCAAACACCTCAATATCAAGAATCAGATTCTGTGGCATTTCATTCCTCTTACTGATGTTACCTATCCTTTGACAAGGATCACACGTGGAGATAAATGCTTAGGCATCTCTGAACATAGTCGGCCACTATAAACCTGCTTGCAGAACATTTTCTGAACTGTCTTGAATATAACAAAGTGTCCCCCGTATGCTGAACCGTGACAGTGCTCTAAAACACCCTGGACCTTATCCTCTGTAATGCACCTTTTTAACAAACCGTCAGATCCTTTCTTGTAAAGATAAGGCTCACCCCAAAAGTAGTGGTTCACGTCTCTGAAGAATTTCTTCCTCTGATAGGAATCCAGACTTTTTGGCACTCCACTTACGACAAGGTAGTTAACTAAGTCTGCGTACTAGGGTACCGCAGTTGCAGCTAGCTTACTTCTGTGTTGAAGTTGAGTCCCCAAAACTTTTAAGCTATAGTCATTCACCTACGACTCGAGATTGGAGTCCGAATGGGGTACCTGGACTCGAGTTGCTATTCCTTTGAGTGACATGAGTTGCTCCTCTGGCATGGAGTCATCAATTGGGATCGAGTCGTTTATCATCATCCACGATAAATGATCAGCTACACCATTTTCTACCCCAGGTTTATCCACTATTTCCATATCAAACTCATGAAGTAGCACTATCCACTGCAGAAACCTTGGCTTAGCATCCTTCTTTTTCATCAAGTATTTCAAAGCTGCGTGATCTGTATGCACAATCACCTTGGAACCGACGAGGTAAGATCTGAACTTCTCAAAAGTAAAGACCACGACAAAGAGCTCTTTTTCAGTGGTTGCATACTTGACTTGAGCATTATCGAGTGTCCGACTCGCATAGTAGATCACATTGAGTTTCTTGTCTTTCCTCTGACCCAGAACTGCTCCAACTGCGTAGTCACTTGCATCACATATAATCTCAAAGGGTAGTGTCCTGTCTGGAGCTTTAACTATTGGCACAAATACTAAGGCTTCCTTGATCTTCAGGAATGCTTCAAGACACTCGTCATCAAAAGTAAACTTGACGTCCTTGCACAGCAAACGAATCAACGGTCTTGCAATTTTTGAGAAATCCTTGATGAACCTCTTGTAAAATCCAGCGTGATCTAAGAAACTTCTGACATCTTTTACCGTCTTAGGAGGTTGCATCTGAACCATGACCTTAATCTTGGCTTTATCAACCTCAGTCTCCTTTTCTAATATCTTGTATCCTAAAACAATACCTCCCTTGACCATGAAATGACACTTCTCCTAGTTCACCACCACATTGGTCTCCACACACCTGTTAAGTACCCTACATAGATTCGAAAAACAAGAGGAAAATGAAGAGCCATAAACAGAGAAATCGTCCATGAATACTTCAACCATCTCCTTAATCAGATCTAAAAAAATAAAAGTCATGTAGCGTTGAAAAGTAGCAGGTGCATTGCATAAACCAAAGGGCATTCTTCTATATGCAAATGTTCCACAGGGACAAGTGAAAGTGGTTTTTTCTTGGTTATCAGGGTGTATAGGGATTTGACAGAATCCACTATAGCTATCTAAGAAACAGTAGTATTTGTGATTAGCTAACCGTTCAACCATTTGATCAATGAAAGGAAGTGGGAAATGATCTTTCCTAGATGACGAATTCAACTTCCTATAATCTATGCACATTATGTGGCCAGTGATAGTTCGGGTGGGGATCAATTCAATTTTCTCATTCCTAACAATATAATTCCTCCTTTTTTAGGGACACAATGAACGGGTGAAACCCAATTACTATCATAAATTAGATAAATGACATCAGCATCTAGAAGCTTAAGAATTTCTTTTTCCTTCAGGTTCGAATTCAACCTCCTTTGAGGCTCAATGCTTGAATGTGATTCATTTTCAAGTTGAATTCTATGAGTGCAAAGATTAGGTGATATGCCTCTAATGTCAGCTAGAGAATAACCTATTACTCTCCTAAACTTTTTCAGTTTAGTTAACAGCATATTGAACTCATCATCACTCAAAGCATCATTCACAATGATAGGATAAGTGCAGTTAAGGCCCAAGAAAGCGTACCTTAGCCCTGCAGGAAGTGGTTTCAATTCCACTTTAGGAGCTTTGAGCTCTGTCCAGTCGTCGTTAACTATCGCACGGGTGGACTCGACCACTTACAACTCGAGTTGGGTCATTAAGCTAGGAGCTGGAATTATCAACTCTGGGCTCACTACTGTGTCTCTAGAATCGGTTTCAAACAACTCCTCAATCACAACTGAACTCTTAACTAGCTTGTGTGCGTCCAGAAACTTCCTGTAACACTCGACTTCCATTCTTAGATACCTATCTGCCGTTGGCTTGGTCAAAGCAACTTGCATTTGATCTTGAATTGAGAACACCTTAGTCTCAATGGTTGGTTTCTTCATCTCCTCTTTGATGTTGAACTTCATTTTGAGGTCTGGACCCAAATTCAACTTGATCGTTCCATTCCGTACGTCAATCAGTGCTCCTACTATAGCTAGGAATGGTCTTCCAAAGAGCAACGGGTCTTTGGGTTCTTCATCCATGTCTAACACAACGAAGTCGGTTGGTATTTCGACTCCTCGAACCTTGACAGGAAGATCCTCTAAAATGCCATGAGGGATTCTTATAGACCTGTCCGCCAAACCAACGAGATTTTGCAAGAATTATAGTTGTTGAACCCCAGTCTTTGTGCACCCAAGTCGTAGAGACAGTTACTGAATGTTAAAGGACCTAATGAGCATGGAATCGTGAAAGTACCAGGATCTTTGGTACCACTTTCCTTTAGATGATGGTACTGACTTCGTGTGTGAGTACTACCATACTCTCTACTTCCTGAGTTCTCTCCTTGACTGCATGTTTCAAGAATTTATGGTAAGGAGGCATTAACATGAAAGCATCCAAGATGGGAATCTTCACATATATGTCTTGCATCTGCTTGTCAAATAGGGCTTTATACTTCTTAGTTAGATCCTTTTTGAACCTTTGGGGAAATGGCAGTTGAGGTTTGTACGGCGGTGGAACAAATGTTTTGTTCTTCTCCGGAGCTGCTGACAATTGTTTAGTATTGGGGGTTGCGGAATTAGGCTTGATTTGGGTTGGTATGTTGAGTACGGCATCATACGTGGGTTTTATCACAAGAGGTGGCGTGATGTAAACGTCAGGTCGAGTCACTTGTTCTAGTGGAATTTTTGGATAGGATGTTTCGGCCGTGTCCTTCATGAAGCAATCCTGAACCTTACTGTCCTTAGTACTCTGTATGACCTCTGCACGAATAAGTAGTTCACATACACTCCGCAGAGTAATGGCGTTGGTGTGATATTCTTTGGGGTTCTGAACTGCTTTCCCAGGAAGCTGTCCAGGTTTCTGCACAATAAAGGACGAGGATTGTTGACTCTCGATATACTTGAGTCGTGCATTCAACGTCTCAAATTTGTAGTTGAGATCATTGTGATAAGCATCTATCTTCATGTGTACCTCAGCAACTTCTTTGTTAACTCAGTTGCTGTCATAGTCTGACCCTTTAGGAGCTGTTGTAGGTTGTTCATGACCTCTGGATCTTGTTTTGTTGGCGGTTGAGCTTGTTCTGCGTACCCCGGTGGCACGGTTGGAGTGGGCTAAAAAATCTGGTGGTATTGCTGTTTCGGTACATAAGCTTTGGTCTTAATGTTGGTGTTCCTGTATGAGAGGTTGGGGTGCTGCTTGTAGTTGTTGTATTGCTTGCACCTCCTCCCTGATTCTGAATAAAGCTGACCTCTGCAACTTGATCATCCTCCTCGACATGAACCTGTTCGTCTTCACACACTGAATGCACCTGTTTCTGGTGTACCATGAGTAACTTATCTAATTTTTCATTCATAGCCCTGAATTCCTTCCTGCTCACTGTATTTGAATCTGTGGTACCTCTCACACTTCTGTCAAAGTCTTCACCAGACTGTCCATCTGCTTGGGCAAGATTCTCAACTAATTCCCAACCCTTATCTACTTCCTTGTTCAAGAAGCAACCGTTGCTCGCTGTATCCAACAACATGCGGATTTTGGGATGAACGTTGTGGTAAAGATTCCTGAGCAGTGACTCAATGCTAAACCCATGTTGAGGACACTGATTTTCGTACGTTTTGTACCGCTCCCACGCTTCAGAGAATGATTCAGAATTCTTCTGCACGAAGTTGGAAATCTCATTTCGGAGTTGGAGAAAAACTTGGCAAGAAATGCAGATTTTCAATCGGCCCATGAAGTGGTGGAACCATGAGGAAGATGTTTTTCCCACATATGCGCTTTGTCTCCGAGAGAGAATGGAAACAACCTCAGTTTAAAGGCATCCTCACTAACTCCATTGATCTTAGTCAGGTTGTAGAGCCTTTCAAACTCATCCAGGTTACTAAGAGGGTCCTCCATAGGCAGTCCATGAAACTTGCGATTTTGTACCATGGAGATGAGACTACTTTTAATCTCAAAGTTGTTGTTCGGAATAGCTGGAGGAACAATCCCATGCCGTTAAGTGTGATTGCTAGGTGCGTCACCTGCTCCGATTGTTCTTGGCCTCCGAACGGGTAACTCTTGTTCATGGTGCATCTCCTGTGGTGCCAACGGCATCTTTGAAGTTGATTTGTCATGGGAAACCATTTCTCTGGATCTTTCTTGTTGGTTAGTTTCCTTTCTCAACTCACGTGTAAGTATGTCTATGTTGTCAAGAGGAGGTAGTAGATTCTAGCTGTCTTGAGAGCGTGTCTGCATACAGTGGGAGAGTGCAACTCGGCTTGGGACTCGACTGTGTAGGTCAATTGGAGTAGCAAAGTTGCAAGGTCATCTGAAACAGACAAAGGCAAACCACAGTTAAATAAAAACAAAAAAAGAACTTGATCTCAGAAAGTCTAAGATTCTAAATGTAGTAAACAGAAACCCAGTTGGCAACGGCACCAATTTGATAACAAGATTTTACTCTAGTTGTCAAATCCTATTACACTAAAATGTCACAATAGTATAATAGGTGTCAATCCAAGTGGGAGTGTAACTATCGATCAGAATATGAAAGACTACTCTAATTAAAGCCAAATCAATTCAAGAGTTGTTATCTATCAACCTAATGATGAAACAACGGGAAACAAAAATAACAATCAAATAAGTAAAAGGTGAACTTAATTGAGAAATTCTAAAGTAAGGAAACAATGAAAATCAAGTGCAGTGAAAATGAAAGTCAGGTGGAGTGAAAATAAAAGTCAAGTACGGTAACAACAACTAAGCAGCGGATGAGAAAAAGGGTTTCGCAAGGGGCGTAATCATGGACCAGCGTCTCACTTAAAGTCACTCAATCGCTTAACAAACTCAAACAGAACGGATCTCTAGGCCATAAATCTATAAATATGTAGTCCACTCTTGTGGCAAACAATTCTCAGTAAAGCTATCAAGCGACCTTATCATCATAAGCATTTAACAACCTAACTGGCATGAAGCAACAATTGAAAAAAACCTAATAAACATCTTAGACAATTAGTCTCTTAAGCTAAGGATGTAAATTTCTGAGACGGTTGGATCAGACAATTCAACACACCTATCGGGAGTTAAAAGTCTAAAATCATGTTTCAATTGATTAAAAAGAAACAAACATTAACAGCACCGAAACAAANTAAAAAGAAACAAACATTAACAGCACCGAAACAAAAGAGATATATACTATTATACTCTTAAGCGACTTAAATAACTTTAAGATCCACGCTGGTCAATTCCGTTCCCTCAGGAACCCTAAGTTAACTACTCAGAAATCATAGATGAAGCAATCATAACAACATCAAAGTGAACGACATGATCATGGAATTCAGAAAGTTACTTAAAATGAAAGCAAACTCAAACTGAATTAAAACTTAGATAAAACGAAAGCGAAATCTTGTTTTGGAATTACAACAACGAAAAAGCTCTAAAAGTTTCTAGAGCAGCGGTAAACTTCGATAAAAAGTCTTTGTAGCACAAATGAGGTATTTATACTAATCTCCCGTTAACCCTAAAAAGTAAAAACAAAAAACTAAGTAAGATAAGTGACCCGACTTTGTGGGTCGAGTCGAGTAATTGGGCCGTCAAAGGTGGAGTTGACTCAGCCCATCAGGTGCAGTGAATTCATCTTACGATCTGGTGTATTACGCCGTGCTGGGCCTGTCGTAACATGAGGGCTGTCGTGACCCAGTTAGCTGACACCAGTGATCCGTCTGAGTCTCGTTGACATGCAATCTGAGTCGCCGTTGATTTCTAGTCCGAGTCGCTCTGCTACACTGTCCGAGTTTATGTGAGTCAAGATCCCAGTCGCTGTGACCTTTGGTTGCAGTCCCAGTCGCCATGGCTTCTGGTTGTAGTTCCAGTCGCCATGACTCCTAAATGCTCCAAAAGTACCTAAAAACACTCCTTATGCGGAATGTATGCAATGCAAGTGTAACCTATGCGAATGAACTACGAATGACTCGAAATGATACCTAGAACATGCTAAAATGCGTGTATATCATTGGTTTATCGGAAGGTATCCACCTCTTTGTCCAAACTTTTGTACTTTTTCCATCACCCACCTGTTTAAACAGCCCTTGAGACAATATATCACGACCAAACAATAAGCTTCTCCATCCAAAAGATGGTTTTGTACCCACTGTGCTCTCTAAGAAGGTGCTATTCCGATAGTACCTACCCTTTAGAATTTGAGCTAATAGGGTTTCCGGTTTCTGGAGGATTCTCCATGCTTGTTTCCCTAAAAGTGCTTGATTGAAACGGCCAATGTCCTTAAAGCCTAAGCCTCCTTCCTCTTAGTTTTGCACAATTTCTCCCAAGATACCCATGCCACTTTATTCTTGTTCGATTCTCTCATGGCCGAGGTTATTCGTTTGCAAGTGTGTTTAGGTAGTTTAAAAAACATCATCGCGTAAGTAGGCAGAGTTGTTGCCACAACTTTCAACAACACTTATTTGCCACCTTGTGAGAGGGATTTAGCGAACCAACCGTTCATATGGGATCTCAATTTTTTGTGTATAAAGCTTAGAGTTTCTTGCTTGGAACCAGAAAAACACTCCGGAAGTCCTAAGTACATATCTTTCCCACTTTCTTTCTGAATGCCGATGGTACTCTTGATCCAAGTCTTCATACTATTTTGTACATGCACACCAAAGAAAATGGAGGATTTCTGGAAGTTAATACTCTGCCCTGAGGCTTCTTCGTAGTTTTTCAAGCATTGTTTCAGTGCCTTACTCTCCCCAATTGTTTCCTTACAAAGCAAAAGGTTGTCATCTGCGAAGAGAAGATGATGTACAGCTGGACAATGAGGAGCTATTTGATATCCACTAATTCGATGTTCGGCTGCAGCTTTGTTTAAGATGTGGACCAAAGCTTCTGCACATAGATCAAATAAAAAGGGAGAGCGGGGTTCAAGTTGCCATAATCCTTTTTCTGGTTTTATTAGTCCATGTGCGTTCTCGTTAAGCAAGACAGTGTAAGTTACCATCGACACACAAAGCATCACCCAACACGTCCACTTATCATCATATCCCGGCTTCTGCAATAAGGCTTTAAGAAAGGGAAATTCTACTCTATCGTAGGGTTTCGACATGTCCGTTTTGATGGCCGTATATCCTTGCTTTAGTTCTAAGGGAATGAACTAATTCATGGGCTACCAGAATGTTATTAGAGATAATACGTCCCGAGAAAAATCTCCTTGAGTTTCCGATACTATGTCTGGTAGGATTTGCTTCAAGCGTATACACTTAATCTTTGAAATAACCTTGTAATATACAGAGCATAGACTAATGGGTTGGAGATCGATCATCTGATTAGGAGCAGTATTTTTTGGAAGTAAGCCTATTTGTGTATAGTTCCAGTCACTTGGTAACACATTAGAATAAAAAAAACTGCTTTATCGCCTTGCAAAAATTAGCACCAACAATGTCCCAGTGATGTTGATAGAACTTTGTTGAGAAACAATCTGCTCTTGGACAATGATTGCCATCTATAGCAAATAGCGCCTGTTTAATTTCGTGGTTTGAAACAGGCTTTGTGAGTTGAAAGTTCATATCCTGGGAAACACGCGGTTCCAAACAAGAGAGGGTTGATGCGATGCCTCTAGGATGTGCACTTGAAAATAGCTTGCAGAAATACTGAACTGCAACCTCCCATTTTGACCAATTTGTGAGCTGTTCACATTCGTACTCATCAATTAGAACATGAATTCGATTCCTTGCCTTTTTGCTCTTCACACTGTTATGGAAAGAACGAGTATTGTTTTCTCCTGATTTGAGCCAATGCTCTCTGCTTCTCTGTTTCCAATACTTTTCTTCTTCTCGACATTCCTCCTGTAGTCGCATTTTTAAATCTTGCATTCGTCTCCGGTTGGGATTTGTTCGAGAAACTTCAGCATTAAGCTCTGCATGTAGCTTCTGGATTCTTATTCTCGAGTTGGGTACCCTTCTTCGTTTCCATTTAGCTAGCTCTGATCTGCAGTTCTGAATTCTATATGCAATGGAGATTTTGGTGCTATCTTCCCCTGGATTCCAACCTGCTATAATTGCTTCTCGAACCCTAGTTTTATGTCGCCATCTACTATCATATGTAAATCTTCTTTTATCAATAGTCAGCTCTAACTCCATAAAGGATATTAGAAATGGTATATGGTATGAAGCTCGCATATCCAAATAATGGAGATAAGTACACGGGAAGAGGCGAAACTAGTTATCATTGCCAAAACTACGATCCAATCTACACTGGATCCACACATTATCACCTCATCCTGCCCACGAGAATAAGTTACCAGAGCTATGAACATGACTAAGTTTACAATTCGTTACCATATCCCGAAAATCCCAGAATGTTGACTCATTTCTTTGTGGCCCTCCCTGCTTCTCGGAATTGTCAAGTAGTTCATTAAAGTCTCCAATTAACAACCATTCCTGATCACGTATAAGACCAATCAAGGATAAACGATCCCATAATTCTTTCCGCTTGGCACGCACAGGATCACCATTAACACAGATCAAATAGAAGGAAAACGTGTGTATAAACGTGTGATTTCAACAAAAAAAAAACATTATTGTGGTCGACGGCGTCACAAACGCATGGATGAAAAAAATACAGTCGCTTCTTCATATCATGTATTGATGATTAGCAGAAACAAAGAGAAAGCCATGGACAGAGGTGTAAGTCCCTGATTGGGGGCTGAAGCTCTTTAAACCTATTGCCATCTCGAAATTGCCTACCAAAGAAGAGGATTCGTCTCCCTCGTGTGAAAAGGAAAAAGAAGAATTTTGATATAGAGAGGTTCATGTTGATATTGTTGTATAAGAGCACCATTAACGGCAATTTCTAAAGAATTTCTTAGAATTAAATACAATTAAGAAAA
>OVAX01003044.1:0-23300 GCA_900406405.1 Lepidium africanum
TATATATATATATAACTTTTGCATAAAATGTAAAATTATTTAATAAATAATTTTTTTTCTAGTATATAGGGAAGGGAGAGTATAATAGTAGTAGTAAATTAGAATGAACCGACAACTTTAGAACCAATCAGATTCAGAATATGACTTTGTAACCAATGAAAAGCGTTTACAACATATTGCAAATTTTATTTATATAAAACATTTAATGCAGAAGTTAGGGAATCTCTTGATGTTCGAGCCAGATGTAATCTTGTGTGGATCCAAAAAAATGCCTTATTTATAATATATATTTTTCGCAATAATTATTTAATGAATTCTCGTTTTCACAGAACAGTATCTTTGTTAGATGTAAATCTCGTGTTCATCTATTGTCGTGAGCTTTGATCTTGTACTCCATCTCGAAGTTACTACTTATCAATTAATTATTAAGGCATTTGACTGATGGTCCACATCAAGCCATTAACTTTTGTGATTATACAATAATTATTTTTAAATAAAATTGCTAATTTTGAAGTTAATGCTCATTTAGAGAAAGTGAAATGTATTAACTCAGGACAGAGATGTCACCATTTTTGACTTTCATACACTACATTCGTAAAAACCAGAGTAATATCCGTAAAAATCATGGTTTCTTCGATACCGATCAGAATTTGAGATTCTAAAGACCAGTTATTGGATCAGAATTCACTGTTACACTTTATTTGTTACATACAGTACGATGTTTAATTTTAGAAAGTATTTTAGACTTATAGCTTTTTGACCAAAAAAAAAACTTATAACTATACAAATCTAAAAATGGTATCTGCTCCTGATAACGGACCAGGTTGTTTTCTCCTTATGTAGAGAATTCTCAGGAGGGAATTGCAAAACAGATTTGCTTCTTTGTAATGTGAAATAAATCTCGTGATTGCTAACCTAGTCTGTGTGGTACGGACAGGTGTTTAGAATAAATTGACCACTTGCGTCTCCTTTTATGTTATCTCATTGGTTTAACACTTTCCCACTATGCACGACCAACTCACCTTATACTTAGCCCGGACCATATTATCTGAGATCCAAAATCTGTAGTCCATTCTGATACGTCCCAAATTTTAAGTATTTAGAAAACGGATATAAATTCGGCTAATAACTTTTTTTTTTCGGATATCCGGATCATATCCAATTAACAAAATTTACTATATAATTTTTATAATATAATTATTTCTATTAAATAATTTAAGTTGTGTAAATATTTATGTTCATTTTTCTTTTCAAATCATGAAGTACATAATTTTTTAGATGGTAGTGTTGGAATCTTATATTTATTAGACAAGTGAGTTTTTAAGAATGCTTACCTGTCAACACCACGTTTAGTTTTAACGTGGTTGATTACAGAGTTACCATAATATTAAAATATTAAATTATATTCACATTAAATTTGTTTATTTTTAATACTTAAATATTTTGTTTACTTTAAATATTTAAATAATAACTTTTTTCCGGTAATATAGATTATTACATTTAAAATTCCTAACTAAAATTGAAATTTATATATAAAAAATAAATTTCATAAATTCATTTAATTATTGTTTTGACTTAAGTTTTTTTTTAATAATCTTCTATTTTATTAGAGGAGTGATTTTTCTAAAGAAACTTACATATTAACACCACGTTTAATATTAAAGTTATTGATTATAACATTGTCATTAACATTAAATTTTATTTTAATTTCATATTTAAATAATTTCTTTATTTATATAATGTAGATAATTACATAAAATACATACAAAGTTTAAATTTTACATTTATATAAACAAATTTGTAATCTCATTTAATATATATATATATATATATATATTAAAAATATATGATGATTTCTTAAATTTTAAAAGTATTAGAAAATTAGTTTTATATTTTTTTTGGATTTATTACTATTTTAAGTTTTAATGAGATAAAAACAATTGCATATCTTGCATACTTATCATGATTATGTAAATCTTATTCCTATTTTTTGAATATTATATTATTTTCTATATAAATAGAACATAATTAATTTTCAATCCATCATAAACTCTTATTCACTATAAACATTCATTAAATTTACAGTATTCTTTCGTCAAATATTATTTTGTTTATTTTACTTTATTTTTTATTATGTTGACCATGAAAAATTTACCTATTCCATTGGTTTTATAAGATAATCAATCTAATATTAGATGACTACAAAATCAGGACAAAAATAATGAGACTATGATGATCATTCAAATCAATTGAGATGGTTTTAGCCGACGGAAATGTTAGTGTTAAAAAATATTTATAAATATATTCAACCAATATTTTAAATTTATTTCAAATATTATAATTGATATTTTCAAAATAAAAAAACTTTAATTTGATAAATTAAAAATTTATCGAATGTATTATTTTGATGTGTATGTTAAATCATCATATATATTATTTTATATACATGATGTTATTTTATTTTGTCTTAAAATTTTTAGTTTATGAAAATTTATATTGAATTTACTTTTTGGTGTTCCAATCTCATATCAATAATTAAAGGATTTATTACTAATACATAACATAAAATTTAAATATTTAAATCAAAAACTTATACCGCACGAAAGTGCGGGAAAATAATATAGTTTAATATTAAATAGTGTCCTTTTCTAAATTTTATTTGATAATACTTTTTATAAAAAAATATTATTCTTGTTATTTCTCTGTAATATATTTAAAATTTTTAATACCATAAATCGATATATTATTTTTTTTAATATAATTTTTCTTATAAAAACACAATATTAGTTTGTTTTTATAATTATGTAATGTGATAACAAATCGGGTCTAGATATTTGAAAAAAAAATCGAGTATCTGAATCTTGGATTTCAGTAATGTTCGAATCCGGATCCAAATATCACAAAAAACCCAGATATCTGATCTATGGGCAAGCCCACTTACACTTTTTTTTTCTCGAGCAAGCATAAGTTAATGGAATACCTCTGGACTCGACCGACCGGGTCAAAGGCTTAGACCAGGCCGGGTTGGTTCACTTAAAGTTTGTGTCATTGAGACATATCCAAAATCCTGATTAATCAAATCAACCTATGATATTAATAGAATAAATCATGAAATATATAACTAAACCACATTTGGTGCAAGCCTCTTGTCCTGATCCGCAAATGGTGATTGTTTGTCGTTACAAAAACGAAGCAACAATTTTATTCGATCTTTCTTTTAGTAGTATCTGCGATGATCTTCTATCCTCCTTCACTCGAATTTCTTTAGTACTGCCCAAACAAAATAAATGTAACTTTATTAACTAACATAAAAATTATACAAAAAGAATGACATAATAGAAAATCTTACTATCAAGCTACTTGAAGATATGTATGTGAAGAAGACACACACATAATGGCAAAGAGTAAACTGAAGTAACCTGATTAAAGAGACGAGAAATAATGTTCTGAGGTTTGAAAGATTCACTGCAGGACTTTCTTGGGGTCAAGCTGTCCACTGGAGTAACTAGAAGGAACTGCAGATAGTTCGAGTCTTCCTTTCCATTCTTCACCGGGTTTTAATGTGATCGGTCTCTCAATAGCTGCAGCTTCTACACAAAGCATATGCTTATAGTCTTCATCTCCCAAGTCAGATATCGTCTTTGATTTCTTATCCCAAGGGTTCCACACCACTGAAAATAAAATCATCAAATAATTCAATCAAGAACTCAGATTCAGATCGCAAAATACGAAGACGGGGTTTCAGGTCTTACCAGCATCAGCAAGCCCATCCTTGCGAATAACAAAAGTCCTCTTTTTCTCATGGTCCAAAATAGCAATCTTAGTAGGAGTGCTTAGGTAAATCTTGTCAATCTGTTTTTTTGACCCAAGTAACAAATGTCTTCAATTTCTTGTTTTTGTGTGAAGATGATAATAGACGAGAGATATTTCACAAATGAAAAAGGAGATATTGTCATAGAATACTTACTTCGGATTCGAAAGTTAAAGCGTCGCCTTGTTCAGTAAAACGTTCTCTGTTTTTCAAGTTGTCAAGATAATCCAGCGTCTCCAAGCCTTCAACCCGTACTTCACTGAACACAAGACCAATGCATGTAATAAATACTAATTCTGTTTTTAAACTTCCTGAACAAGAAGTAAATATGAATGCCATGAGATTTTACCTGATGTCTGAGACAGAGAAATAGGTGTGATAAGCAAAAGTAAATGTAAACGGCTTCCCATCAGAGTTGGTGTTCCTGATACGGGATGTCAGAGTCAATTCTCCTTCTGTCCCCAAGGCTATCCTCAGCCTAAACTCAAAACTGAAATGGACAAACCAAGATGAAACATAGTAATGGTGTAAATCTGTGGTTCTCTTATATATTAGCATACAATTCTGAGAAAATATATAGAGTGAGTTTTGAATTATACTTGTGAGGCCACATTTTCAAATCGTCTTCAGTTGGCTTTAGGATAAGATCAACGAAAGCATTAGAACAAGAATTCGATGGCAAAGGAGGTGGGCTGGCCTCAATTTCCCACATCCTATTTCTAGCAAATCCATGTGATTCAAGTGTACCAAAGTTACTGAACTGCACATTCACACACAAAAATAATGAACTGTAAGATGGAATAAACGAAGGAAGATATATAAGCATGTAACATGTACCTGTGGAAAGCATAGTGGAATCCCTCCACGAATTGGCTTTGGAGGCTTGAATATGGCCTGCAGAATCCATTTAAAATGGGTTTCAGATATCTATTGTTAGTAGCTCATACTCACACATAACCGGGAAAGAAAAACATTTATAGTATGAGGAAATTACTAGATTCCAATGGATAATGATCTCTATTATTTCAAATGATTGTTTAGGAGATGAAGCTAAAATGAAGTGAAGATCATTTTCTTTAAGGAAGAGATTTTCCCAAATCTTTCATAAACTTCATTGACAAAGATAAAATAAGTTTTTGCGACTCAGAGTATTAACAAGAGAATAACATGAGATACATGGAACTATTCTAGGCACCATTTTTAGTTTAAACGAAGTTTAGAAACATTTTCCAAGAACCAAAGGTCCCAATTCGTCAACAAGAAGCTCATATACCTTGCTACTGAGGTGAAGTAACTCCTCTCCGTTCTCATTCTTCCAAGAAGTCACATGACCGCCATATAAGTATACCTGCATTCGTAATAATACAGAACAAATATTCAACCAAAGATGAAGATCACTATATTAACAGAGAGTTCACACTTCATTTGATGATCATTAAGTCAAAAATCAATTTAACCTCCGTGAATTTATAAAAGCAGATCACATAAACATTTACACATTCTTCATCAATATTTTTGAGTAAGAAAAAACGCTCAGATCCGGTTATTACGTTAACGAAATGGATAAACAGATACAGTTTACAGCTAAAAAAACTAAGGATCTCACAATAACAATCATACTACATAATCGATCTGCAATCAGATTGATCGACATCTCAGATCAACAATATAGAGTGAGAAAGAGAGAACAGAGACGTGGCTTTGCGAGAAGAAAATACCTCGGCAGAGCGGCCGCGAGACTCGCGGAGGACGACCTTCTCGAGGCCATTGATGCCTTTGGCGAGCTCAAAAGGAGGACGCTCAGTCGCCATGGAAAGTATCAAAAGCAAAAACAGGATCGAAATCCCGAAATTTCCTGTATATTTCGTCGTTTCTACTCTTCTTCTCTCAGGCAGTGAATGGTAACGTAATATTCGCGGATTTTAAAGAAAAATGATGGTTTGTTACCATTCACACAACATTTGTGTATTTCAAACAGTAATAAAATAAAAAGGCGGTCGTTTATGTTAGTGTAAAAATGATGGACCGCGATTGTAAATAGAAAGTAGCACATATGATGCGGTCCATAACAAGTCATTTCACTCCTATGGTGGACCGCTTTTTGAATAGAAAATGTATTCTTTTTCTAAATAATTAGTTAATTTCATTTTTATCAAATATTTCTCATATATCTAGAAAATATGTACTCTCCCTTTCTTACATAATAATTATTTATTAAAACTCTTTCTATTCCTCTCTCAAATTTCAATTAACATTTAATTAACACAACTAATTTTAACTATACTAAAACAATAATAAATAATTTAATTAATAACAAAATCTTCTAATCCATCGAATTCATTATTATTAATTAAAATCTAACTTTAATAGTAATCAGTTTATTATTTAATTTATTTATAATTTATCTATAAATAAACCGTACCACTTTTATATTTTCACCGATCACAATTTTTGTTTGTCCCGCACCGCTTTATTGTCACCAATCAAAATATGTTTTGTCCCGCTTTTTTTTAGCTGGGCCGCATTGGGACCGCACTTGTCCCGCACTTATCCCGCGCCGCACTTGTACTGCACCGTATTCTGTCCCGCACCGCTAAAATCATTGTTACCACTCGAAGCCTCACTCTCTCTTTCCTTTTTCTACACTGCTCTTTCATGAGCTGCCCTGCAATTTTTTTATTTTTATTTTTTTTTACCGTTTTTGTTCGAACTGTTTTTCTCTATCTTTATAGACAGCATCAGCGATATATATATATATATATATATATACTTTTTTGCCAACTAAAACTTTATTAATCAGAATTGTCAAGTATTATAGCTGAATTTAAAAAACTGGAACAACAAGAAAATAATTTCCAAAGTTCAGTCTCGTGTTCTAGCACTCTTTTGCTTAATATATCAGCACACGAATTAGCTTGTCTGGGGATCCATGTAAATTGCATAGCTGTAAAATGTGGACGCTATTGTTGGATTGTATCTGTGTATTTACGTAACCGTAGATTATTTGTTGAAGTCGCAATAGCAAAGTAGACATTTTGATTGTCGCCCTCAAAATTAACATTCTGAAAACCAAGGCCCCATGTTGATTGAATACCCCAAAGCAAAGTAGTACTTTCAGCTTCCTCCACAAAGTGGCGACCTTCAAAACGACCCATGCCGCAGTACAAGACAGTCCCTAAATGATCTCGTATTACCCACCCATTCCAGATGGAAGGGAACCAAGCCGATGTGAAGCATCATAATTGCACTTTACCCAACCCCGCGGAGGTGGAGACCAAACGCAACTACGTGGGCCAAAATGGTTTGTACTTGCATACACATTTGTAGGTGCTTGAGCTAAAAGCCATTCTTGTGTGTCCTTACAACTACGACTCCACATTTCAATTGTCGAGATATGTGTTGAAATATAGATTAATATATTTCGACTCTTCCAAAGTCACCAAATAATCCAAAATGGCAAGCATTTTTGGTAAGGTGACATATTTGGATCATCATAAACCTGCAGCAGGAACCGTAAATGATCATAGATGGATGTTGTTGGAACTAGATTCAGAGGAAAACCTGAAAGCCGCCAGACAGCAATAGGATATGGGCAGGTGAAGAGTAAATGTTCAATAGTCTCAAGACCACAACAACATCGTAGACAATCAGTTGGTGCATCTATGTTTATGTGCAATATTCTCCGCTATCAGTAAGGCTTTTAAACAGACACGCTACACAAAGTGTTTCAATTTTGGAGCTATGTTAAGGATCCACAATCTCTTCGCAATATCTGGATGAGCATCTAACAGTGGTAGAGGTAATGATGGATTAAGGAGTTTAAAGGCTTGGTGATAACCAAAAACTTAACCGTATAGGCACCATGAGTCGTATGATTCCAAACCAAGGAATCCACACTTGGAACTGAGGGTAAGAAGAGTTTTCGGATATGATGATAATCGGAAGGATGTACATAGGTAGCAATTCGATCAATATCCCATTCCTGAGATTCCGACACAATTAATTCAGAGACCGGAAGCATTGGATTTACCGGTGGTAATAAAAGAGGAACGCAAGCTGGAGTTCCAAGTATCCATGGATCAACACCTATTTGTATACGTTTTCCATCACCAATGTTATAGAGTAAACCTAATTGCAGTAATTCACAACCTGTTTGGAGGGACCGCCAACCATATGAATGTGTTGGGCGTCTTTTAGCTTCAAATATTGTACAATTAGGAAAATATCTTGCCCGAAGCACCCGGTAAAGTAGACACCCGGTAAAGTAAAGCTTTGTTAAAACAATAAAGATCACGAAAGCCCAAACCCCCATTCTGTTTGGAAACCATAACTTTCTTCCATGCCACCCAAGGAAGTCGTTTTTGAGTGCTAGTTGAACCCCACCAAAAATCTCGTTTTGACCGATCAATGTCACGTGAGAGTGTAGCTGGCAATTCAAAACAATTCATGCTATATACCGGCATGGCGTAAGCAATAGATTTGAGAAGTGCTTCCTTTCCAGCGGTGGATAGGAATCTGTTTTGCCAACGTTGCAGTTTATGTGAAACCTTATCTTTAATATGACGTAATTGTGCAGCTCGGTTTCGGCCAAATTGTTTAGGTAGTCCCAAGTATTTACCCCCACCACCTGTTTGATTAATGCCGAGAATAGCTTGCACTCGCGTCCTTGAACTTTGATAAACTCTTGTACCAAAAGTAATTGTTGATTTAGCATAGTTGATTTGCTGACCGGAGACAGATTCATAGAGATCAAATATCTTCTTGAGAGCAGTGCTATATGTAGCATCGACCTTTGTGAAAAGTAGCGAGTCATCAACAAAAAATAAATGAGATAAAATTGGGCTGCGACGACATAACTGGAGTCCTTGTAAAGCATTTTTCCGGAGAGTTTTATTAATGAATTGACTGAGAACATCCGCACAGATTATAAGTAGATACGATGATAGTAGATCCCCCTGACAGAGACCTCGAGAGGCACCAAAATGACCATAAGGGTTACCATTGATTAATACTGGGAAAGAAACTGAGCGAACACAACCCATGATCCATTTAATCCACGTAGGTGAATACCCTTTCTTGATAATCACATGTGGTAAGAACATTAGCGTAATATATATGTTTTTTTTTAAAAAAAGAAAATTTCTTTTTCGACATTTTGTTTTGCAGCCTTTACAGTTTGAATTTTTTGGCTTCAATTTCCAAAATCTTTTTTTGGTTTTTCGACTTTATTATTTTTGAAATAAACAATGAAATAAATTTATTTATTCATAATCGGATCCAACTCAATACTCATAATGTCGATTAGGCTTGAAGATCTTGAGCCCATCACAATTACCAATTATTTCCTTATGAAATATATTTAACCATGATTCTAATTAGTTTTATACAATTCAAATAATAATCTACTATATAGTTTAAATACCAAACAATAACAAAAATTTAAAACAGTTTTGAAATTGTGAAAATTACTAAGGACCATAGAATATATAACATGATCAAGGCCATGAACAAAAAGAATCTCACAGCCACAGATATATAGGTGAGATCACAAAAACAAAGAAATACGAAAAACCCTAAGTACCAATTTCCATAAAATAGATATGGAGACTACACGACCCTTTTTTTTTCTTTTAAATTTGATATTGTATTTGATTATTGGTAAGCAGCTCAAAAGATTGCAGATAAAAGGTATGATGCCCTCTTTGTGTTTTCTTGAACTGCAAAAAGAGAAAGGAAGAAAGATTTACAAGATAGATTCTATGCTAAGCCTGTTTCTATAGATATATAAATCAGATCTCCTTGTCTATCAATAGGTGTAAACTTGCACTAAACTGGTAAGAACAAACCAGAGAAAAAAAGTTAAAACACTTACGGGTTTTTTGGTTAGGAAGAAAAAGAAGAATAAGACTGAATTCTTGAAAGAAGAGTGATCAGAAGAGATGAAGAGACATTTTAAGCTTGTTTTGTTTCCATTTAGGCAGTTTATAGAACTCATTCGTCGTCATCTCAAATTTCTCCTTGAACTCTGATGAAGTCATGTATGCCTGCAAAGACAAGCTGGCCTCTTTAAACACAAACCACTACACGAATTTGTTCTATAATATGTTTTAAGTGTTTTGAAGAATCTGACCTCTCTTCTAGTGACGTCGATATCTGGGGCAGGATCCTCTGAGTCGGTTTTAAGGTGTTCATATGGAAAAGTAAGGACGTCGCTCTCTTCTTCTGCTTCTTCTTCTTTTGAATCTTCATGAATGCTGTTCATTGTTTCTTCTTCGTTTGTCTCTGATGTTGGCTTTGGTGCCTCTGCTTGGTTTGCAACTTCAGACATTAAAAATATCAAACAAGGGTAAGCTTCACCAAATTAAAAGTCAGGGATTCAAATGTGATTTTTTTTTTGGCTGCAGACCTTCAGAAGAACTCGGGCTAGCAGCTTGTTCTTGAGAAGTAGGTGGAGATCTTTCGAAAAGTGCTGTACGGGCAGCTATACCAGCAGATTTAGGAGCAATCTTTGAGAGGTCTGGGGCAACAGATTTCGGGTAAAGCTTCCGGACCATAGGACTAACCATAGGTGGTGGAGTTGAGAGGTTTCTTGTGTTTAGTTTCTCAAAATTTGCTGCAAGTGCGTTGAAAGCAGGAGACCGTCCCCTCACACGGGGCCTGTCTGGACTAGAGGTCATACTTCTGGACCGAGGCTGCGGTTTGTCGGTGGATCGGCTGCTATACACAGGGACTCTCCTTTTAGGTTTCTAAGCAAAAAAAGGACATAGAATCAAGACAGAAATCAAGATTGAATGAGCACCACTGTCACTAAATGAGGTAAAAGTTTTACATCTAGAAGCGGCTTTCCTTTGTTTGTCAGGATCGCAAGCTTTTTCTGGAATGAGTTTCCATGCATCTGCAAGAAGACGTTAATCACTTAGTAGGAGTTGAATTGGAGCAATTTTCAAGCAAGTGTGGCGGAGGAGAGAAGTCACTTACTGCAGATTTAGAAGAGTCCCAGGTGAAGAACCGAGTGAAAAAAGGCGGTTCATTTCCTTCCGTTACAATATATATTGGTGTTTCACTTGCTAGATTCTCTAGGAGGAAATCGTGCTCAAGGAATTTCTGTTAAGGAAAAAATGAGGCAGAGGATCTATAAGAACAGTTTGCAATTTTGAACGTTAATCTAGTTGTATGAATTTTAAGTACCTCTCCAATGGCTAAAACTTGCAGTTTCTTTGGGTCAACTTGTTGTCCCACCCAGACAAAGATCTCAGTGTGACAATCAAGTATGAAGATATCTTCAGTCATCAAATCATCTTGAGTGAAATTGAAGATTTCTGTAACCTATGTGGGATTAAAAAGACAGAAGAGCCTCAATTGAGAAACCCCATATGAGATAACAACATAACATGGCTTAATAAAATGAAAATTATACTCTACCTTCAGATTCTCTGGTGACATAGCAACATCCACAATGTATCACCCAAAGACAAGCCGGAAAAAAAGTCAAATATGAGTTCAGAAAAGTTACTGGATTGAATGAATTCGAAGTGAAAATCCAGGGAAGAGATGTTGCAAAATGGTTTTACCATTTGAGAATGTGCAAGAGAAGAGGTGAGGATCACTCTCTCCATCCTTTTTCATCTTTTGGCTCGGATATTCTGATTTTCCTCCTAATAATTCCCAAAATTGTTCGGATTCTGAACCTTCCTTTTGTGCCTTAGTGTGGTCATTTGGCTGTAAAGAACAAAAAAACCAAGAACAAGAGTTCCAATATATGTGAGATCTGAAAGGTAAGTCCCAAACATAGAAACAAAACTTACTGACAGATTACCTTAATCAAATCCAACATTCTCTCCATAAGCTCTTTATCATCTGAGGAAGTTAGATTGCCACTCCAAGTGAAAACAGTAGAATCACCGTGTAAAATATAACAGTGTGAAGAATTTAATCCTGTGGAAAACTGTTGGATCCAGATAATAATTTGAATTACCAATAATGTTTAACAAGAGAGCTGGTTGATTATGGTTTTTAGTACACATACTGCATCTATCTGAATGGCTTGCATATTCTCGGGTCCAGAACCTTGAATCCGAAACAGCGCAATACCTTCTTCTTCGTAAGTAGTATCAGGGATTTCGTTCTCTACTATGTACTTTTTGAAAGCATCACTTAGACCACCCTACGACGAAGATAATTTTGTAGAGATTGTGATAAATATTACCTTAAAAGTACCAAAAGAAAAAACTTAAATGTTAAGACCTTATATGTGATGAAGCTTTGCATGATCACGAAAAACTGAATTGGTTCTCGACCCTCGTATATCCGAGCCTGCACAGAGTAAGATTAATAAATTCATAGCTAAAAATGTAAATTGACAGTATAATCTGTAACTGACACAAAAAGAAGAAGCACCTGAGCTGCCATAAACTTCATGGATTCAACCATCTTGTTTGCCATGGAAATAGCAGATGCTCTGTCTTCCTATATAATTTTCACCAATAAGCACGGATAGAGAATAAGAAGTGTAATGTATATGTGAGTGTATGAAGAATTTTACCTTGACGCTTTGCTTTCCAAACCAAGTACCCACTAGATGTTCCTCTCTGTCTTCTCCAGCATATGAGTACTGGAAAATATAACAATCTCCGCTATAGAACTTTGATTGCTCTGCTGCTTCGAGAAGGATCTTTTCTGCTTGATTGATTCGCCAGACCTGCAAAAATTTCACAGTTACCAATCAAAAGATTATATATCGGTTATATTCACTTATTCGGATACATCAAAGCCGCTATCAACAAAGATATAGTCACTACCTGCTGATTTCCTGTGCCATCAATGTATGGCTTCGGTTCGTCTTCAGGAGAAGAAGAAGTCTTAACCAGGCCTTGAACGTTAACTCCTTGCCGTTGCAAAAGAGCTGGCAAAAGAACAAACAGAATAAGTATTTCATTTCTAAAGTCCAATACTCTGCACAATTTGATCAATGTGGATAGTATTAGTATGCTAAACCTGCAACTTTGCCTCTGCCGTGCTGGGGTTCAGGTGTGGTACTTGAAGCCGGCCATGAATCAAACTTGGATCGGAACAACACTGTTTCATACCCTTCCATTACAGTTACCAGGTTTAATTTTGGCCATTCGACTGAACGGAAAAACTCCTGAAAAAATGAAGAATCATAATATGAGAATGAACATTACTCATCAAAATAAGACTACTGATTTGGTGTGAGAAGAAATTTACTTCTGCAGCTTCACTAGCTTTCTTCCGTTGGTCAGTTGAAGTGTTCCGTCCCTTCCAAACAAAAAATTCGAGACCACAATCAAGAATATAACATTTGTTAGTGTCCAGAAGCTCTTTCTTCAAAGACTCAGCCTCTACGAGTTCTGTCTGTCCCTTCTCAACACTTGAAAGACCAAACATGTCTCAAGTCAGAACATGATCATCTGTTGCAGTAATTCGTCAATTACGAGGCGACTACTGTAAAGATAAAAGTGTTCTACCTGAAGAGTTTAATTCCATCAGATCCAGCGGTTGTGTCATCAGTGACTGCTGGTTTCTTAGGAAGCGGAGCAAACCCACCAAACAAACCCCAAAACTCTCCAGCTTCAGCATCAGCCATCATCCTCCCATCCTCTACAAGAAAGGAAAGCATATTACACTCAACTAAATTTGGTATAAAATTTTAGACTTCATGGCTTGTAAGGGTTTAGTGCACTTACCAACAGCCGCTATATCGCACTTTCCATCATGGTAAGAGTCTTTAATGTACTCAACAACCTCAAGAGCTTTTGCTCTTTCTTGAATGCTCGATTTGGAACCATTGAATTGAAAAATTTTAGACTCTGTATCAAGAATAAATACATCGTCGTGGTTGAGGGTCGATCGAACGAAAGGAACCTATATATGAGAAAAAGAATGTAAACCAAGATGAAGAATATAAGACCAGTTAAGAGTAACGACATTTTCAGGACATTATTAATTGACTTGCCTCTTTTACACGGACGACATGTTTGCCTTTGCAGATATACAGACGCGTCTGATGCTCCTCAGGCTTTACGTGGTTGAAGCCAGAAGAAACTCCACCTTCTTGAGGTATTATGCAAGGTTTGAAGTATGAAAGGAACTTCTCGGATTCATGACCCTGTACTTCTCGGTACTGAACAGCACGCCCACCTAACGCTGAATCTAATTCAACTGTCAAAACGGCTGCAGCACCTGCTTCATCCTGCTTTCATCAACACACCAGTATAATGCTTATTTGTTAAAAAATATACTGAAAAAACGAGAATATGAATTGACAGTTACCTGACTGGAATCTTTACCGAGCCAGTAGTGAATATCGTGATGCAAGGTACCGCTTCTTGACGCTGTGGTCTGGTATGAGATAGTAAAATAAGAACAGTTTAGACACTATTAAGCATTATACATCATTAAACCAAAGGAGAAACAAGAAAGACTACCAACCTTTAAGACAATATAGGAATCCCCGGTGAAAAATTTACAATGAGACTCGTTTGAAACAGTGATAGGTTTGAAGTTCTCGATGCGCCATATTTCAATCCCGCTGTAATTGGCAGAAGTAAAGTTGAAATCAAAAGCAATACAGTAAGGACAAAAATGTAAACATTAAAACGAGAGAAGTTTACGATTTCTGGCCAGCTCCTTGGAGAGCCTGATCTAAATCTCTCATGGAAAACGTCATTTTTCAAAGTTTGAATTCTCCTTAGCTTCTTAAATTTCAAAAAACAGACCAACCCTGCAAAGATAGTTAATGAGTGTGCATTGAAATATTTCCGCAGAAATTAAAAGTCGGATGACGTTTTAAATGTAGATTTGCTGGAAGGAAACAAGTGGTTCTTCTTGATATGTCATTTAGTGCAGCAAGCACACAAATTATTGCATTCTAATCTACTCAATGTACTTGAATCAAAAGTAGCATTCTCCAGAATCGGTTGGTACAATTTGAATGCTAATATTGCCGAAACAACCAGAATATGAATGCTATGATTGAAATATAAAGCATATATTGAATCACAGTGTTTTAACTCCAAGAATTCTCCAACCATCTACTCAATCGAGACATATGAAAGATATATCATGATCTTTAATAAGAGCTGCAAAATTCAGAAAAACGGCACAAGAACAGAGGAGATTCGCCAACAACAACAACCAAAATAAGAAGATGGTTAAGATAAATCTTATATGCACAAGTGAATTCTTATCAAAGACAAAAAGATGTTCAAGCAGACTCATGAGAAAATGATAGGCTTTGAGGCGAACCCACATGCAAGTCCTTATAGAAACGATCAGAGGCAGAGAGAAAATCATAAATGCAAACAAAGTTTTTTCTTAAGAGCTGGATAATTATATGAAGTATAAAAGAACAGATGCATGAAGCTGATAATGGGATCATAAATTTACAACAAAGAGTTTAAGAATCAGAAAACCTTTTACAGATATTATCCAAGAAAAACAACGTATAATGCTGCGTTCATAGTTATCAAATTACTCTCTTGATGCGGAGAGGGGGACAAAAATGGTGAAAATAAAAGAAAAAAATGTGATGATCCGAGAAAATAAAAAACTAACTTTGTGGTGAAGACTTCCCGCTATTTGAGGTTTTCACTTCGAAAAAATCGGGAAATGGAGAAAAAAAATACACTTAAATGTTTAATCTCATCTTAATTCGTACGTAGATTGATTAAAACTTATACTATTTCGTAGACTTACTAAAAAGGAAGCGAAATTTTGATTTTTGTGAATAATAATTAAAAAAATTATTAATCGTTATTCTTAGTTAACGAGATGCACTAACCTCCATTGCAGTTGCAGTCGCATGTGAGTTTCTCTTTCTCTCTCTCTCTTCTCATCTTCCTCTACTTTCCTTTCCTCCTTTGATTTTCTTCCTCCGTCGTGGATCTAAAAAATTCCGGCCATAACCGTCGCAGTGAACGGCGGTTTCTGCGGCAAGGGAATCCGAATTTATAACGTAGGATGCGTCCTCATAAACTAGGATAGATTCTGCCCATTCCACTCGATTGATGAATTTTTTAATTTCTTGAATCATTGAATTTGGGTTTCCGTAAAAATTGATCAGAGATTTTTGGGTCCTACTCTTACAATTTGTATTTGTTTGTTTGGAAATAAAGATGAAAGTATAAATAATCGGTTAAGAAAAACCAAATGGAAATTAAGATGAACCGGAAAGTATAACATAATGAGCCTGTTTAGTTTACAAGCCCAATTCGTAGTCCGTGGGCAGAGGAGAGCCATCACTCGCCGTTTTTCCTCCGTCAAACTTTTGGGTAGGTTCCTGGCACCGACAGAAGTTGTTCTCCCGCCCTTAATTTATACCATTTTCGTAGTTAATGCTAATAGCTTTTGATTCTTAGTTATGAGTCTCGAAGAACGTCCTATTTCTTTTGGCTTCAATTTTATAGGGTAGATTTTGGATTTGGGTTATGGTTTTCTTTCCGGTGAGTCGGAGAAGCGTATATGTTTTCAGTACAGTCACCAAACGGCTCACTATCTTCTTCTTTGGTTTCATGAGTACTGTTGGTATATAGAAATAAAATCAAGCTTTCAATCATATTATAGATTTTTTTTTTCTTTGAGATAATGAGCAAATTGGATCCTTTTCTTCTTTTATGTTTTGATCTTTTGTGGGTCAATTGGTCTCATCATCATCTTAAATTGTGGAATTTGGTTGTAGGAACGAATTTTGGAGTAGAGACTGTAATTTCTAATTCTATATAAGAGCGATGGCACTTCGATCAATAAGCTGGAGGCTTGGGAGCATAATTTTGAATCACCGTTCCTTTGTTGCTTCGCTTCATTCTCATGCCACAAGTTTCGGTATTACCCTCGCAATTCTATTTCCTTTTCTCTGTTGATTTGGTTATTTAGTATTCATGTGGATGTATTCAAGATGTTGTGTTTCATGTCATTAGTGCTTTTGTATGCAGATTATGACTTATCTTTTCATTTTTATTGTGTGAGTTTAGTTTCAATGTTTGATTTCAGGGTTTCAAGAAGTGAAGGAAGAAGAGAAGGGCAAATTGGTTGGTAACGTATTCACCAATGTAGCTTCGAGTTACGATATAATGAATGATGTGATGAGCGGTGGCTTGCATAGGCTATGGAAAGATAGGTTAGACTTTGTGCTACTTCTTTCCCAGTGTTATGAATTGCTATAGAGTATAAAATTGATACTTTGGCTGGTCTTGTTTTTTAAGACTTGTTGGGAAGCTGAGTCCATTTGCGGGAATGAAGCATCTTGATGTGGCTGGTGGAACAGGTTAGTTGAAACAGTTGATCCATTTCACACTTGGAATTTTATAGTTGAAAACATTATATACTCTTGCCACAGATATTGTTATAGGATTGTTGTTAATATGCAGGTGATGTTGCGTTTAGGATTTATGATGCTATTTACAGTGTCAAAAAAAGAGCATTGCAGAGAGTTGATGAGGCTTCACTTGAAGAAACTCAGATATATGTATGTGACATTAATCTCAACATGTTAAATGTTGGAAAACAACGAGCTTCTGAGAGAGGTGAAACATCAAATTTGTATCCACTTTTATTTCTTTATCTATATTTTAATTCTCTGTATGCGTGTGAGCTCAGGCTTCCTTACTATCTTGAATAGGTCTAAGAGATAACAAGTCACTCGTATGGGTTGAAGGAGATGCAGAGGCTTTGAGTTTTGATGACAATTCAATGGATGGATACACTATTGCATTTGGAATAAGGAATGTCACACACATTGAAAAGGCTCTCGCAGAGGCTTATAGGTAAATACCTGCAAAAATNACTCTCGCAGAGGCTTATAGGTAAATACCTGCAAAAATATACTTACAAGCTCTTCTATTCGGGTATAACTTTCTGTTTCAGCGTTCACTATAATCTTTCAAAACTCGTCACATTTCAGGGTACTAAAACGGGGAGGAAGATTCCTGTGCCTCGAGCTTAGCCATGTGGACATTCCGATTTTCAAAGATTTGTAAGTTATGAAAATTAGACAGGTTGTGAAAGTAAACCCCCGAGTCTTTTTTGTTTCTTTAGTAGTCTCACTTTGTTTCTTATTGTTGCAGGTACGATATGTATTCTTTTCAGGTCCTCCCAAACATAGGGGAACTTATTGTCGGTGACAGGGAATCTTATCAGTACTTGGTTGAGAGCGCTCGTCGGTTTCCCCCTCAGGTTCAAACATCCAACCATTTGTTATCTTTCTTGAAAGTGTGGTCTATAATTCACACAATGTTTGAGCTTATTTTTCCTGTGATCTCGTAATTTGCTGCACGGTTTGGAAGAATGGGATAAAAATGGTGTAGTCAACATTTGATGTTTGAACTTGTGGGTTTCGTTAATAATATTAGTAACAACATGCCATGTTCAAATATTTAGTTGAAGGTTGTGTTAGAATCATATAAGATAAGTTTTAACATGTGGGCTTCTTTAGGAACATTACGTGCCATGATCAATTCTTTTGTTAAAGGTTGTGCGAGATTTCTCTTAGATGTTTCGTAAGTAATAAGAGATACGAGTATATTAGCTCACGTGTGATTGGGTGATGTTTGATCTATAAGACGTTTTAAGTTTAAAGCACTTGTAATCAGTAAATGCATGAACTGAGTGCAGGAGCGATTTGCGTCAATGATCGCAGACGCAGGATTTGAGAAAGTGGAGTACGAGAACCTTGTTGGCGGAGTTGTCGCCATTCACTCTGCCATAAAGCTCTGACTTTTTCTTCTTCTATTGGCTTTGTGTCAAACCCAAAGTGTAGAAATTCGTAGGTAATAAGTAAGGCTCTCCCCAAGAGCAATTGCCATATAACTGCTAATTCGCCGCCATTTTTGGGGGAAATTTTGTTGATTTTTTTAAATATATGGTTAAATTTGATATTCTATCTGCTTCACTCACACCTATTGTTATTTTTACAGTATGATATTCTGTTTTTTTTTTAAAGAGTAATTTTTAAAGAGAAATTAAGAAGCTGTTATCCTATGAATTATAGCCACATTTTTATGACTATTTTACCTTTATGTACTTCTTCTCGTTCTCTTTCCTCTTATCTTTCTCACGATTTTTTTCTTCTCTTCCTCTTTAGATTTCTTTCTTCTCTTCCTAATTCTGTCTAAATAAATAGTGAAATTAAAAATCAGTAATAAATCATTTTTTCTATTCACCTTCATATCTGACTTTGTTAATTTTTCCTGGCGATTTGCAATTGTTTACTGATATGTTTGGAAGCTGCATCAAGTAGGAAGACGAGAAGAAGAAAAAAAGAAACAAGAAAAAGAACAAAGCAGAAAAATAAGCGTGCCGGCGATGCTATAGCTATCGGAACGACCTCGACAGATGAAAATCATACAAGAGGTGGTGATATTGCTCAAACTAACGGATGAAAATCATACTAAAGGTGGTGACATTGGTGGAGTCTTTGATGCAATATGATAATGGTGAAATCAATATAAGTAGAAAGTGATTGTGAAATCAATATAAGTAGAAAGTGATTGGTTCTTTTCTTTTCCCTTTTGTTCATCTTCTTTGTTTTGATCATTTTCTAATTCATCGAGAGAGAGAAAAGTGACAAGACTAGGGATTTAAGGAAACAAAGATGTATTATAAGTTGATAAAGTCTTCTTACAGAGACTCTATAAAGATTATGGAAGCTGATGTAGAGCACGCAATGGATTGTGTAGAGTAATCTGATTCTAATCTGGGTTTCGTTTCAAAAAATTTAATTGGGTTTTCTGATTTTCGGGGTTTAGGGTTTTTGATGATCAATTGCAAAATCATTGGCGTCGATGGTTGATGAATCAATAAAGTTGAATTTGTTGAAGCCTACATAGGATATATCCGCAGGAGACGATTTAGTCTCCTATTTTCTGTTCCGTAGTAATTGATTTTATTTCGCTTGACTGATATGTGACTTAGTAATCGATAAAATTGTTTGTATACGATACGCCTAGTGTTAGTGAATAACTTGTTATGTAATTCATGGTCGATAACAACTCTATTATGTGACTACATGATCGATACATTTAGTTGTACACACTATATGACAGTAATCGTTAAACAAGTTTGTATACGATACGCCTAATGTAACTGAGTAACTTGTTATGTAATTCGTGGTTGATATCATCTCTATATGTGATTCGTACTCGATACATTCAGAAGACCAAGCATTTCTCCTCTTCTAGTCTTACCCCTAGGTTGTGCTGCTACGTGTCGCAGGGCAGCATGATCAGCAAAATGCTTTAGGAATCTTTTGAGCACTATTCGGATTCTATTTGAAGGTTTTTCTCCGGGTTGTACACACTATGATCAGTGTTACCCACTAACAAGTTTTCTAATCCGTGTTTGAGGGTTTGGGTCGGGCTCACAACCTTGTTTTAATTTTTCTGGAATCCGGATCTCTGATTCTGAAATCTTTCTCTAATTTCAGTTCGGTTCAATATTATCAAGTTTCACTTTTTTTAGTCGAAACAAGTTTAGTTGCTTGCTAATTTATTATATGCTCGTTTAAGAGGGTTAGTGTTGGGGTTTCTGGCTCGTTTTTGTTTTTCTGAATTTTACATCTCCGACTAAAGAATATTCACTAATTTCCCTTCGTTTTATAGGTTTTGGAAGTTTTACTTTGTGTTGTAGGTCTAAGGGTCGTTGCTTGCCAATGTACCACATACTTAGTAGCTTACCGTTTACAATTTATGTTACCCGGTAACATTAATTGTTAATACATACTTATTGAGATCTTAGACCATGTGTATACTACATAATTTACCTGCTATCATATAAATTAACGGGTAATTACTGTATACACATGGAAAATATAAATTAACGGGTAGTCAATGAATTATCATGTATATTTTTAGTTAGTCGATACTATGTATGTTATCAATGTACAAAATGCATTATCGGGTTCTACATTTACTGTTAACGTCTACTAAATATGTTAGTCGATACATTTTGTGTTAGTGGGTATCAAACGAGGGGACAACGCATTAAATACGTGGCCCCTACATATAATGTTCTGTCATTTTCTCTCTCTTTGGGCTGGTGTCAAAATAGACTTTGATTCACATGGGCCATATGCAATTGATATATTTAAGAAACAAAAGAATATATTGGGTCAATATACTCTTTTTTAAACTAGTCATTTAGGATTTCATTATAAAATTTAACTCCTTTTTCTATTAAAGCAAAAAAGAATACAAAATTGTTACAAGAAATTCCATTACAAATGAGATCCCATCTAACACTTAAAAATTACCACAGTCAAATAAAGCTTAATATTAGGTCCAATAAGAGGGTTCATCTTCCCTAATTGAATGGTAGGTGGAAACGTCGTACTAACGGTTCTAACAAAGAAAAAATAACGACGAAGCATAGTTTATCATCTTTGAGAAATGAAACGAGACACATCTAGTTGATAGTAGGGACATCGAACCAGGTTTGAGTCAGTTCAGAGGCAGTGACGTGATTTTGAGACCGAAGGCTTGAGATTCTGCATCTTATTATGGAATCTATATGTGAAAAAGTAGATCGACTGACCTAGCGGAGCTACGATGCAGCCGGTTATTTCTTTATGTCCAAATTTTGTAGATCGCAGCTTGCCAAGCAAGAGTGACTAACCGCTTTCTCCATTTGTTTAGGTGAGGTGCTCGGATCTGTAGGAAGAAATCAGACCAGATCGGTGAGCCATTGAAGCACAACTGATGACAAATCTACAACAAGAGAGCCCATGAGAAGGAGCACTCGAAGTAAAGATGGTATCGAGATTCAGTTATCCCTCCACAGAGCAAGCAGTTTGTCAGACCCGGTAAGTCCCAATTGCTAAGTCAATCTCTTGTGGGGCATCGATTCAGCATAGTGAGCCAAGAGAGAAAATTATGCTTTGGTATGCCTCCTTTGCACCATATCTCCTTTACCAAACTGACTTTAGGAGAGTGAGACTTAAGCAAGTTATAAATTGTCCAGTTGAGAACACTTTTGGATAACTCCATTGAGCTCCCATATGTAGTGATCCTCTATTGTCGAGAGAGATGGTAGTGAGATAGGTTTGAAAATGAAGCCACTCATCAGATATAGCGTGGGGTAGTCTCCAACTGTTACCTGTCTATAAGTTATGAAGTGTAGCTTTGATACTAATGCCGGCTCTATTTATATAACCTTGTAGGTACCGATTGAGCTCACCGAAAGGAGATGAGTTGTCCGACCAGACGCGACAAGATTTACCATTACCCACTTTCAGTTTTATCCACTTTAAAAGTAAGTGCCTCTGCTTTAGTATTCTGTTCGTACTCCAAGAGTATTTTTGCTTTGTGTTGATGACCCAAAAGTTCCCAATATCACAACTTAAAATCTCCTTATTAAACCACTTCGCTTAGATTGATGTAGGACTGAAGAATAATAAGCAGCCAATTTTCAAAGAACTGGCTATATTCCACGTATCTAAATGCCTTAAACCTAATCCTCCATCATCTTTTGTAGATGTAACTTGCTCCCAGGAAATTCAAGCAGTGTGGTGGCCTTCCAACAAGCCTTTCCATAAAAAGTGGCTGATAAGAGAGTTGATTTTGCGAGTGCATTGCTTTGGAAGAATAAAGGTACTACACCAAAACCCTGTGATGCCTGAGATTACTAAATTAATTAATTAAAGCCGTCCAGCAAAGGATAATGATCTTGCTTCCCAAGAAGTAATTATATTTTGGATTTTTAGGAGCAAATGAGAGTAGTTTGCAAGTGATAGCTTAGCTGTGCAGAGGGGTAGACCCAAATATCTGACTGGAAGAGAGCCATAGGTGAGAACAAACATAGTCTTAATACTTGTCAATTTCATTAGACGACAAACCTAAATTGTAGAAACTTGTTTTAGATGGGCTCATCGCTAACCCTGTGATTTTAACCTCTTTCAGGATATGGAGAGTATTCTGGATAGACTGGATTGATCCATCGCTAAATATCAAAAGGTCATCCGCAAAGCAAATGTGAGTCAACGTAGTTTTGGCGCATTTGTGGTGGTCCTTATTAGTTTTTCCTCAGTAGCTTTGTTTAGTAGACATGATAGGTAGTTCATGGATATGACAAAGAGGTAGGGGGAAAGAGGGTTCCCTTGCCTTAGGCCTCTCTTGCCTTTGTAATACCCCTTGACCATACCGTTATAACCCACAGTGAAAGAAGTTGAGCATAAGCATGCTTCTACCCATCAGAAAAACTGATTAGGAATACCTAGACTTTGCAGAGAAGCTAGAATAAACTCCCACCTTATTGTATCAAAAGCTGCAAAATCGATTTTCATAACGATTCATTTAGGGCCTTTATTCTTATGGTAGCCTTGGATAAGTTCACATGCCAGTAGAGTATTTTCTATAAGAAGCCGAGCCTCAACAAATGCAGTTTTGATATGATCGTGGATAGCACAACAGCAGCAGCACTAGAAGTGGAGGGACGGATCACACGTGCAAGAGTTAAGGAGATGGCTCGTGAAGCTCATTCC
>OVAX01003045.1:0-23292 GCA_900406405.1 Lepidium africanum
ATAATTAAGGAGAAGACTTCACGTGAAGTCTTCTGTAACCCCTAAACCCTAAATTCTAGATCGCAACACAAACTATTCTCTAGATTACACAAATGTTAAACCAAAAACTTATAATTTCTAAATATATGCACAAATTAACTCTTCTATTCCATTTTAACATTCCAAATAAAAAATCTACAAAATACCATATGTTTATCATATCTTATTACCCTAAACTCTAAACAATGACATAGTTTGTTTATGAACTTTTTGGTTCGATCTTCATTGATCTTAATTGACCATGTTTTATCGAATTTTTATTTTTATTTTTAATACTTGATATTTGTTTATTATTAGATTTTGTAATCAAAATTATAAGCATATAACAATAATTACTATTTTTAATTTTAAATTATATATGATTAAGAAGAAGACATCATATGAAGTCTTCTCATGTAAATACAAGACTTCAAATGAAGTCTTTGTGAGGATACTTCAGGTGAAGTCTCCAATATCTGCGATGGGTATAAAGGTAATTTTGTTTTCAGAATTTTGGTTTGGTCATTAAGGGTAAAACTATAAATTCACTACCCTTGTGGGTTACTTTTGGAGATAAAATCAAATGAGTTATATTTTTGCATTCAAAAGGAAATTTTGAGTCATTTTTGTCATTTTCCTAAAAACAAATGCAGTTCGGGTGTACAGGTAGAAAGAGATACATGACTCTTTTTTTCTTTTTCTTGATATGCACACAAATTATATAATAGTTTATTAATTTTTTTTGTTCTGCAATTTTGTGTTGTGATGGAAATAATTAACACAAGTCATCCTATCTGCAAAAATTATGCATTATTTCTGCATAACATTCAAAGCCTATATATTGGAATCAAGGTCCGTCTATAAATTTTTTTATTTTGGTTGATACCTAAAGTAAAAACAATAATTTTTTCCATTAAAACCAAAATTTATTTTGTTAACAATTGGATGGATATTAAAACCAAACTTTATGATGCCCTAATAAAAAACAAATAGTTAATAATTAAGTTGAAACTTTTTAGACTTTTTTCCAATTTATTGGGGTCAAATTAATTATCAATCTTCACTTATAACTAAATTTAAATTTTGTAGGGGTCAATTATTTGGTTTAACTGATGTCAATCTAAATAATTTAACTGAAATTAGATTAATTTTTTAAATTTTGTGTGCCTTGCCAACATTAATTAAATAGCTCCGCCCATGACCAAGGTCATTGTGTGCCTTGCTAACAGAGTTGGAGGCATCTACTAAGTTTTGAACAACTTTATACCACTGTAATAATAATTCATGGTAAGTACTTATGTTATACTCCGAGAAATGACGATTTTACTGAGGGTTGATGTTGCCTTGGAAACTTCATGCAAAAAACCAGCATTTTGTTCACTCGACAAGTGGCCATCTAACGAGAAGAAAAATATAGACCAGAGATTCAAGCGAACTACTTAACTTAAATACAACATGATGATTGATTAATAACTTATCTGGTGCTTCTTTTTCCTTGTTAACTGAGGAAGATGCTACAAATTTGTTTAAACCAGTTCCAGGGCTTACTGACGTGATATTGGACAGAGCATAACACATTTGACTTATGCACTCGGACAATAGTAGCTCGAGTGAAGATGACGAGCTGGAAAATGGCCACACTCGACCACAAAACTCGATCAGACCACAGCTCGAGTGTGGACTTGGAGCCAACTGATGGAGACATTATGCTAGTACCTGCTGGAGCTATGACAAGATCGAGGTCTCAGCTATTCAACCAGGCCATTGGAGGACTCCTTAGACGTATTGAAATGGAAGAATAAGAATATGCAAGCCTAACCACATTATTTTTTACTTGTGTTTAGCAAATGGGTGTATAATCCATTTATACTCTTTTTCCCTTAGTGTTTTTGTCCCACTGGGTTTTCCACTAAGGTTTTTTTATTAGGCAATTGGATTACACATGACGAGAGGCTCATTTGCTCAACTAAAAGACTCGGCCCACTTATCTTTTTTATTAGGGTTTTTGTTTGTCTTTCTCTATTTAAACAAGTTGTAAACTTTCCTTTCATATGAACAACTTTCTAAATTAAAACACTTACTGAAATTGTTCACTCTCTTTTGGTGCGTAATATCCAAAAGAATAATGGAATATCAAAAGACTTTTGGTGTGACCTAACGATCCACTACGAGTTTCCAAGCTCTCAATCGAGTCCTTTAAAGCTTAATCTATCATTTTGCTCCTTCTGAAGTGTTCAATCTTTCCTAAGATAACGTCAAGTGGTATCAGAGCCACTTCAGAAGTTGAGTGCTTCGTTTCTCTATCCCTTACTCATCCCTTTCACGTTCTGCAACCACTTTTCTTTGCTTCCATCATTTGTTCTTAAGCATTAAACTACAAAAAGTGTGTTAGAACTCTAGATCTGAACCGAATCTGTGTTGTTTGGTGTGTAACTGTTGGTATTTATCTAGTTTTCACTTCAGATCTGTAGATTTAGAACTTGTCTCTTCATATTCTATAACTGCACTTCATAAGACCATCATATTTAAGTTGTTGTGTGTAGTCTCTTCACTTGACCGTTCAACTAATATAGATCTTTGCTTTAAATCTGAGAATAGGTTGCTAAATCTCTTTTTTACCACCATTTCGTGATTGTCTGTTCCCATTCCTAAGCAAACAGAGTGTTTGAAGTTGCAGAAGATTTGATCCATGTAAAAATCATGGAATTTCAATCGTTTTGATATTTTACATCTACACTCGATCAAGCGTATTAGTGGGTGTTGGTCGAGTGTTTTGATTTTATGTTCAAACTGTTAGATTCAATTTTTTTAAGAGTTTGTTCTGAATTTGTTGCACATTTTTGACCTTTAGACTTGTTTACTAGTGGTTTTGCTTTATATTTTGCAGGCAACATGTCCAATGATGATGAAGAAACACCATAGAGCCTCAACCATAAAATTTTGATTGAAACTATGGAGAAATTGCTTGAAAAGAAGCTAGAAATGACTTTAGATTAGAGATTTGATGCCTTCCGACATGAAATACAATATGAGGGTCATCATAAGTATCCAAATCGGTCTAAGCATGGAAAATCAGATAAAGATCCTCTCCACATCTCTTCTCAACATGATAAGACCAATGGGGAACATAAGAGGTCTGGTTCTGGTGAAGACAACATAACTAGAGAATATTATGGACAGAAGAGTGATGCCTCGAAGGAAAGCCATATGAGTCATAGGAAAAAGGATGTTCCAAATCGTATGCTAAATAACCTTGGAGGACTCAAGATCAGAATACCACCCTTCCAAGGCATAAATGATCATGATGCTTATATTGACTGGAAAACTAAGATTGAATTGGTCTTCAATTGTCAACATTATGCAGAGGAGAACCGTGTAAGAGTAGTTGCTACTGAATTTATTGATTATGCTTTGAGCTGGTGGGATCAACTTGTTACAACCAAGAAACAAAATGGAGAGTATCCAATCAATACTTGGAAAGAAATGAAGACATCTATCAGGAAATAGTTTGTCCTAACCCATTATCATCGAGATATGCATCAAAAACTGAGGAGGCTGACCCAATGAAACCGTTATATTGAAGACTACTATAAGAGATGGAGATACTCATGCTCCAAGATGATATTATGGAGGACAAAGAAGCTACCATGACTAGGTTCTTGAGCAGCAACTTAAGCGTAAGAACCACACTTGAGTGCACTACCCGACTAGCACTATATTGAGCTTCCCAAAAGAAGAACGGCTGCGTGATTTTACAAGGCCAGAACCGGTTAAGAGTGAGGTTAAGGGTACTCCAGAGGTTTCCAATGCATCACATACCAAAGATAAACGTGCATCCAAGCTGGAGATTTGTCAGGAAAAATATCATCTTCAACTGCGATGATTTAAACCCTTGGCCCTCAAATTTTTCAGGCAGCGGTCCCATCGTAGGAGCTGAGTGAAGCACGTGTGTAGGCAAAAGCTACATTTGGCATGGCAATAATCGGCACAGAAGGAAAACCATTACCGAACACAATTTAGGGTGTCGTCTCTTCAGTTGAAGTGGCAATCGGTAAACCAGTGTTTCCATCAAGCACTTTATGGTGATAACCGTGAATTCAAGCAAAGACCATACAATTACTCGCCAATAGAGTTTATAGCTTATACAGTATGTTTTATATATCAAGGAAGAGGACATTATGCTAATACATGTCCAAATCAAAAGGTTATGATGCTATTGCCTAATGGAGAGTATTCAACTAAAGATGAAGAACCCATTAACACACCGTCTTTGCCTGATGCCTCTGAGTCTACACCAATCTATGAAGCACCACCTTTAACTAGGAACATCATTGTCGTAAGGAGAGCACTCTATCAGAATGTTAAAGCAGAAGAACAAGAGTAAAGAGAAAACCTTATCATACAAGGTGTATGGTAGAAGGAAAAATATGCAGCATGATCATTGATGGATGGATTTGTACCCAATGTGGCGAGTGAGTCTATGGTTAAGAAACTTCGTCTGAATGCTAGCAAACATCCAAAGTTATACACGATACAATGGCTAAGTAAATAAGGAGAACTGAATGTAACTAAGCAAGTGTTGGTGCCACTGTTCATTGGCGAGTACATGGATGAATTTCTTTGTGATATACTACCTATGGAAGCTGGACATATTATTTTGGGAAGGCCATGGTAATCAGATAAGAAGGTTATACATGATGGTTTTACCAACCGACACTCTTTTGTTCACAATGGCTGCAAGACCGTTCTTATTCCCTTATCACCACAAGAAGTCAACAAGGATCAGTTGCAGCTCAAGGGATCAAATGTGATAGAAAAAACAAGGCCGTAACCCAACCAATTTCTACACCAAGGCCGTTCCAATCAAGTACTCTCTTATAGCCAACCGTCCAATGCTTCTCTTTGTGTTTAAAGAAGCCTTAATTAATCTTGTTAATCTTGAGCCGGTTTTACCGAGAACAATGACTTCTCTTTTGCAAGAATTTGAAGATGTATTCCCTGAAGGAATCACCAACGGTCTGACACCAATAAGAGACATATAATATCAAATGGACTTTGTACCCAAAGCCTCTTTACCAAACAAACTAGCCTATAGAACAAATGTTGTGGAGACCAATAACTTCAAAAACAAGTGAATGAACTGCTAGAAAAAGGTCATATATGTGAGAGTAGGAGCCCATGTGTTGTTCCAGTTACTTTCATGGCAAAGAAAGATGGCAGTTGGCGCATGTGTGTTGATTGGAGAGCAATAAACAACATAACAGTTACGTATCGCCATCCTATCCCTAGGCTTAATGATATGCTTGATGAATCGCATGGTGCCATTGTCTTTTCTAAGATAGATTTGAAGAGTGATTATCATCAGATTAGAATGAAAGAAGGAGATGAATGGAAAACTACATTAAAACTAAGTATGGGTTGTATGAATGGTTAGTTATGCCATTTGGGTTCCATTGTCTATGTTATTGTTAGTAGTCTTTTAGTTCCAATCACCTCACCTATTGCTATACTTAGATAAAAGTTCTCATAATCTTATTGCGTTGATTCTAGATTCTCTTGGGTTTGAACCTCAAGTGCTTAACAATGACAAGTTTGTTTAAGCGTTTGTTGATTATAAATTTTAATTGATTTTTTTGGGTGTATAAATGCTTAGCATCAATTTGGCATCGTTGCTGAGGAATCTATGCAATTTCCATTAGAATTTGAATTAGATTTAAGTTTATAGCCTTATCTTTTATTTCTTTTGTTTGGTGACTAAATTTCTTCAAGAGTTTGTTCTTTTGCAAGGTACATTCACAATGGAAGAGAACATAGCTTTGGATTTAGCCTCCATGAGGAAGGCTCATTATGAAGCTCAAGATAGAGAGATGGCTTGGACCCCCACAAGCTATCACAGTTTTGAAAGCACATCCACTTATCAAGAGGGACTTCCATATGAAAATTATGTTGAAGAAAACCAATATAAGTATGGTGAGAAGTGTCAATCATGGGACATGGAGTATGAGTATGAAGAAGCTTATGGTTATGAAGGAGCTTATAACTATGAAAATGTTTATGGTTATGAAGGAGGTTATAACTATGAAGAAGCTTATGGTTATGAAGAGACTTCTCTTTCCACAATCAATGAAAAAAAAGACATTTACAACTTGCTGGAGTTGGTTTTGGAAGGACAAGATAGTTTCTACAAAAAATGCTCCAAATAAGATTGATGCCATTAAAGTTGCTTTGGAAAGAAACTCAAGGGATTTGGATATTCAAGAGAAGATTATGAATTAGGGGTTGTTGATGGATCGTCATGAAGTTCACTCAACAATCATTCCATCCACGCTAACAAGTGTAGAAGATCCAAGTAGTTTCACTTCGCCTTGTGCCATTGAGAAAAAGAAGTATAAGCTCTTGAGTTGGGCTAAAATAGAAGAGATTGTAAAATCTTGGGATGAAGAGATTGTAAACTCTCTAGTGATGAAGCTCAGCTCAAGGATTTGGAGACGAGTTCTAGTATTAGTGAAGAGTCCAAGGAAGTTGGTAAAGATGCAATTGAAGAATACCATTTGAGTGAGATCAATGCACCAAAGGAAGAGCTTAAGTATTTACCAAGGGAGGATACATTTGATCTTGAAAATGAAGCCACTACAAGAGAACTTGAATTTTTTCTTAGCTACAAGATGTATGAGAATTTTGTGATGAGGAATGAAGATACTTGTGAAGATGTTGAAGTTGAAGAATACATGGATGCAACAAGGGAAAGGTCACTTGTTGAGAATGAGTTCGCACTTAAGGAGCACATGCATGTCCAACCATTATTCGATCAAGAAGTAAAGGTTGAAGAACCTTTAGAGAAGCTAGACAATCTCATCCAATTGGTCTTCAAGGAAGGGTATAAAGAAGCTCCAAAGGCAAAGCCACTTAGCAAACATCGTGGTATAATTCTCACCATCTAATTGGGTATTGATGATCGTTGGAAGTTGCCACTCTTTAAGGAGGTTAGGATGAAAAAGTTTAAAGGATGGTTCTATGATGAGTATAATCCGGGAGATCCAAGCTCATGAAACACTTATTTCTTGAAAAGAGTAAAAGGAGTATACTCTTGGGATGCGTTTGTGGAGAAGATTCCAATCTCTGATCCCATTCCTCGGATAAGAAGTGGTGATTAATGTCGAGCTTGAGACATTAAACAAGTGCACTTGGGAGGCAATTTCATGGTATCCTTTGCGAATATGCTTTTAATTTTTCTTTGTGTTGCTTGGGTTTGGTATGTTTTGGTGTGTTCTTTGGTGGTGTTTTTGATCTAGGAGGAAAGAGAGCTTAAACAAGAAGGTGAATCAAGAGGATTGAGCTTAACATGAGGAAGATGAAACAAGTCTCAACCAAATGGTCGATGAAACTTGTTTGACAGGAAGCAACTACGACTAGAGAAGTCTTGAGGCCGATGGTTCATAGTGGATAGGAGAGTGGTCGACCAAATGGTCGAGAAACCTACCCGAGGCCACAACCAACTCTTTGCACAAGTCCATCTCGTTCACTCAAAATCCAAACCGGCTAGGCCTATAACTTATACAAGGAGTCCAAACTCCTAATAAGGTATCAATCACCTCTTTTGTATATATTTCTAGTTTTTGTTTTCATTATCTTGCATGTCTTTTGTCGAGTTCTTCTCTCTTGGCTTTACTTTCTTATCGAGATGGTGAGAAGTAAGTATGGGGGAAGAAACTGGTTGGTTGCTAATGTCCATTTGAGTTTGTTTTGTATTCAATATGCTTGAGCCTTACATGTACATATTTGACCATAAGATTCATATAGTTGCATTTACATTTCATTTAGTATTGTCTTTAGAATCATATAGGATTTGCATTAGGAACAATGATTGTTATAGCCTTTTTAAAGCTTGATGATCCATTTGTTAGGTTTAATGCCCATGTTAATAGTTGTTTGATGCATAAATTGCTTGTTGAAAGGTAAAATTGATCCATGCTTGGAATTCGTGACTTTAGGTTCACCTTGATTGAAGCATGTTGTGATTTGAAAACCTTTCCTTACTTATAATAACCTAATATTGACTTGCAATTATCATGTCTATGCATTGCATTTGAACGAATGGATTACACATACATACTTGGATTTTTTTCATCATTGTACCATCCTTTGTGATCCAAGTAGCCGATTCATTTAATGGAACGGTTTCCACACCCTTAGCCTAGCCTTCTTTCAAGCCATCATTGTTTTTTTGTGTGTCTAAGGCCTTATTTCGGAATGAACTTGGTAGAAAGTGTTAGGTTTGAGCTGACAAGGATATTTTCTCATGTAGTTTCGGTTCATGCTTTTTGAATCCAATAGGACTAGGTGGGAACTTGATATTGGGTGTTGGTTTACATGTGTTTAGAGCTTAAAAGGAATAATTGGGAAAAATTTTGAGAAGAGATAAAAAAAATAAGATGTGTTCAAAGGAAAGCTTAGGAGAGAAAGGGTATATGTGAAGTAAAGTGAAGTTGATCTAGTCAAAGGTTTTGGAGGAATAAAAAGTATAAGTGGTTCTTAAGAATAAAAGAAAAGGTAGAGAAACAAAAAGAATGAAGAAAAAAAGAAGAACCATAGTGTTAAGTGAAACACCAAACCTGCTAGATACCAATATGTTTAAAACCCTTCTCCTTAGAACAAGAATGAAGTGTTGAAGCTTTGAGTTGATCCAAAGGAATGAAAAGAAGTGAGAAAAGCCTTGTGAGAAAGGGTAGAAGGTAGGATCATTGTTGGGATTAGTATAGCTTGGGTTTGAATTTGATTTTTGTGTACTTGGCTTTTACTTTTAGCATTCTTCTAAAGCTCATTATATTTTTTGAGAGATCCTTGTAACGAACATCTTGAGCCATATATAAGAAGAGATCATTTTTATCTCTTAACCTTTCCCTTAGCCAAATGAGTTCATTGAATATGTATAACTTGATTCATGGTTACAATTAAGTGTATGTCAAAAGGATTGGTTGATTTGAATGCATGTCTAAGTTGAGGTTGAATTTTGATTGAGTTGTGATGAGTATAGCTAAAGTTTTTAAGTGGACTTGGAAGACCATTCTTGGCTACTGCTGGTGCATTGATTGATGTATGGAATGGAACGATCGAGTTGAATTTGGGTCAGGATCTTAAGATAAAGTTCAACATAATGATGTGATGAAGAAAATAACCATTGAGAATCAGATGTTCTCGATTCAAGAGATGGATGCTTTAGCTGATGAATTATTAGAGGAGTTAGCAGCAGAAGATCAATTGCAAGTTGCTTTGACTATGCTAGTTTCAGAAGGATACTTGAGGGTGAAAGCTGAGTTTATAAGAAGCTTCTAAATGCATACAAGCTGGTTAAGAGTTCAGTTGTGATTGAAGAGCTAGTTAAAAAAAGTTCTGAGGTCACAGCAGTGAGCCGGGACTTGACAGTGTTTGCCCCATACTCGACCACTATACTCGATCTACAAGTGCTCGCATGCACCTCTTCACCGGTCGACGACGACTGGTCTGAGCTTAATGCTCCGAAAGTGGAGTTGAAACCACTCCTTGCAGGGCTAAGGTACACTTTCTTGGGTTCTAATTCCACTTACCCTATGATTGTCAATGACACTTTGAGTGATTATGAGTTGAACATGCTATTTACTGAACTCAAATGGTTTAGAAAAGCTATAGGATATTCTCTAGCTGACATTAGAAGCATATCACCTAGTCTTTGCACTCATAGGATTCATCTCGAAAATGAATCACATTCAAGCAATGAACCTCAAAGGAGGTTGAATCCGAATCTAAACTGGGAGTTTTCATGGACGACTTCTCTGTCTATGGCTCATCCTTCTCTTCTTGTTTGTCAAATTTGTGCAAGGTACTTAGCATGTGTGTGGAAACTAATCTAGTGCTAAACTGGGAGAAGTGTCATTTTTTGGTCAGAAAAGAAATTGTTTTAGGATATAAGATATCAGAAAAGGGGAATGGGGTTGATAAAGCCAAAATTGAGGTCATGGTTCAGCTGCAGCCTCCTAAGATGGTAACAGACATCAAAATTTTCTTGTGACATGTTGGATTTATAAGAAGTTCATCAAGGACGTCTCCAAGATTGCAAGGCCGTTAACAGGTCTGCTGTGCAAGGATGTCGAGATTACTTTTGATTTCAAGTGTCTTGAAGCATTCTTGAAGATCAAGGAAGCCTTAGTATCTGCACCAATAATCCAAGCATCAGATTGGACGATACCATTTGAGATAATGTGTGATGCAAGTGATTACGCAGTGGAAGCAGTGTTGGGTCAAAGGAAAGATAAGTAGCTCAATATGATTTATTATGCGAGTAGGACATTGGATGAAGCTCAAGTCAAGTATGCAACTACCAGGAAAGAGCTCCTCGTTGTGGTATTCGCCTTTGAGAAGTTCAGATCTTACCTCGTTGGTTCCAAGGTGATTGTGCATACGAACCACACAGCTCTGAAGTACTTGATGTAAAAGAAGGATGCTAAACCAAGGTTACTGAGGTGGATACTACTGCTTCAAGAGTTCAATACGGAAGTTGTAGATAAACCTGGAGTGGAAAATGGGGTAGTTGATCACTTATCACGGATGATGATAGAAGACTCAATCCCGATTAATGATTCCATGCCATATGAGCAGCTCATATCACTCAAAGTAGTGAAGAATCAAGTTCCAAAATGCCACTCGGGCACCAACTTTGAGTCGCAAGTAGATGTGTGCGGTGTTAAGGGTGTGGGTAGTAATCTTCAGCACAAGAATAAGCTCGATGGAACCGCGGTACCTTGGTACATAGACTTGGTTAACTACCTTGTTTTTGGTGAAGTGTCGAAGAGTCTGGATTCCGATCAGAGGAAGAAATTCTTTAGGGGTGTGAACCACTATTTTTATGATGAGCCTTATCTCTATAAGAAGGGATCTGATGGTTTGTTCAAAAGGTGCATTGCGGAGGAAGAGGTTCAGGGCATTTTGGAGCATTATCATGGTTCAACGTACGGTGGACACTTTGCTACATTCAAGACAGTTCAGAAGGTTTTGCAAGCAAGGTTGTGGTAGCCTACTATGTTCAGAGACGCTCAAGTATTTACCTCCAAATGTGATCCTTGTCAAAGGATGGGCAACATCAGCAAGAAGAATGAAATGCTACATAATACGATTCTTGAAATTGAGGTGTTTGACTGCTGGGGATAGACTTTATGGGGCCATTCAACCCACTGTCACATGGAAACTGTTATATTCATGTACCAGTCGACTACGTTTACAAGTGGGTTGAGACGATTGCATGCATAACGAATGATGCTAAAGTAATGCTGAAAATATTCAAGAGCATCGTCCTTCCTAGATTTTGAGTTTCGAGAGTCGTAATCAGTGATGGAGGTTCTCATTTTATCAACAAGCTGTTTGAGAATCTGCTGAGAAAATATGGAGTTAAGAAACCACCTTATCACCCACAAACCAGTGGTCATGTGGAGGTTTCAAATGAGCAGATCAAGGCAGTACTGTCAAGAATTGTTGGTGCATCTAAAAGAGATTAGGCTGTGAAACTCGATGATACTCTATGGGGGTATAGAACAGTTCACGGGACCCCAATTGGAAGAACTACATTTCAGCTGCTTTATGGCAAGTCGTGTCACCTTCCTGTTGAGATCGAATACAAGGCAATTTGGACTACAAAGTTTTTGAACTTTGTTTACAAGACTGCTCAGGAGAAAAGGCTTATGGACTTACATGAGTTAGAAGAGAATAGACTCAAAGCTTATAAAAGCTCAAAAGTTTGCAAGGAAAAAACTAAGGCATTTCATGATAAGAATCACACCAAAGCGGATCACAGCTGGTGATCAGGTTATTCTATTCAATTCTCCTTTTAAGGTTAAAGAAGTCTTACCATATGGAGCAGTGACTCTGATTAACAAGAACGGTGAAGACTTCACTCAGAATGGGCAGAGAGTGAAACTGTACCTAGCTAATGAAAATGTGCCCGAGAGAACCTCTGTTTCTCTCAACGAACCCGCCCACCTCTGATAGGCGTGAAAAATCAAGCTTAGTGACTTTAAACAAGCTCACTTGGGAGGAAACCCATGGTATCCTTGTGAATATTTTCATCAAATTTTTAGGAATTTTCCTTTTCTTTCTTTTGTTGTTATTTTTTATTTCAGGAATATAGAGAACTGAATTTAAACTCGACCTTGAGCATGGAGTGGTCAATTTTAATCTCTAGTTTGTTTTCAAAAAAAAAAAAAGTCACGAGAGTGAAGCTTGACTCGAGTGGAAGACAGTATCATGACTTTTGTCACACTCAAGCATGTAGGTTTTCTTACAAATCTAAGACACAACTACCACTGCTTCCTTTATACTTACAACCATCTTCACTCTCACAAGAACAAGTACATCTTCTCTCATAATTTGCTCAATAGTTTTTCGTTGTTCTTGGTAAGGTTCCTTGCTTTTTTGCAAATTTCAAATTCAAGTCGAGAGTCAGCAAGAAGTGCAGTAACCGCTGCCATAATTAACTCGAGACAGCCTGCTGAGTAATGCCACCACTATATCAACTCGAGTGATAGCTCCGAATCACCTTTCGTTGTGTCGTTCTTGGTTATTAGCCAAGTAGACGAGTGAAGTAGTGCGAGAAAGCCGCCGCTATTCCTACTCGAGCATGACCACCGAGTCAATACTCTCCATTGCACCATCGTAGTCTTCCAACTAGAGCTACCGAACCGAGTGAAGTCCACATCGTGTTGCACTCACCATATTGTTGACAAATTATTTGACACGAGCAACACCATCGAGTCGATTCCTCCACCGACTTCAAACCAAACCGTCGTGACCATCGCCGACTTGAACAAGTAGATCGAGTGAGGTAAAGATGATTATGTTGTTTTGCACTAGAAGAATTTTGAGCTGGGAAGTAGAAAAGAGGCACAGTAAACTACACAACCAAAAGCGAATATGAGGAGATGTAGTGGAAGTTCTTCAAAGAAAAGGTTAAGACGTTCGATGGCAGAAGGTTTTCCAATTAAAGTTGAAGATGACGACTCAGCTTTGGACTTTATGCAAAGGTGAGAAGAAATCCATAGGGGAAAAGCAGTTCAAGAAGACCCCAAGGATGAGGAGATGTTAGTGTGAGATTTGAAAGACTAGAGTAGATTGAAAGAGATTAAGAGCTTTTAGATAAAGTTTCGGATGTGAAGAATGTGGAACCGAGAGTGAGAGAGAGTAGAAGAAGAGAATTCTCTTTCTTAATACTTATGTGGTTACGAGGGTCCTATTTATATACACTGGAGAAACTAGGGCTTACCATTTACAAGTACAATAATAAACTATACAATTAGCTAAAAGAGAAAAGATGCTTGGGTCTTGGTAGTCAACAACTTCTTGTTACAATCAAACATTGTACGGATTGTTATGGTATTGGTTTACTTTTTACTCAAGTACAACCTTCCTTGTTCCACACTTAACATCTTGGTTTAACACTCCCTCTCAATCTTGAATCCGAAATGTTCTCATTGAGATAAAACTTGAAAGTTGTAACTCTCCACCTCATTAAAAACCTTAGTGGAAAATCCGATTGAGAAGATAAAACCGACTAAGGGAAAAAGAGTATGGATCATGGTCACGGCTTAGGCAATTCTATCATTGCAAGCTTGGAATAAAAGAAGTCACACACCTTGGTGAAAATGTCTGCAAGTTGGTCTAAACTCCTTGTGTAACATGGTAAGATCACTCCTTGCTCCACATTTTCTTGGACCTTGTGACAATCAACCTTAATGTACTTTGTGTTCTCATGAAACACCGAGTTTGATGCTATATGTATGGCCACTTGATTGTCATAATACGTAGTGATTGACTCTTGTGATTCAACTCCCAAGTCCTTGAGCAATGTCTTTAACCATATGAGTTCATCTGTTAGTTTCCTCATTATTCTATACTTGGCTTCCGCACTTGAACAAAACACCACCTTTTGTTTCTTGCTCTTCCAAGTCACTAGGTTGCCTCCAAGGAACGTGCAATACCCGGTGGTTAATTTACGGTCTTGTCTATCTCCGGCCACATCCGCATCACAATAGCCGACAAGTGTTGTGTCTTTATTTCGTCTCATCTATATGCCTTGTTCTGGAGTTCCTTTGAGATATCTAAGGATTCGGTCCACCATGTCCCAATGACGCATCTTCAGGGCTTGCATATGTTGGCTCACTTGATTGACTGCAAAACAAAAATTTGGTCATGTTATTGTAAGGTAAATAAGCTTACCAACCATTTTTTGGTATTTGTATACATCTTCAAATTGTTCATCATCATTCTCTCCCTTTCACGTTGCTTTGTAGGCACCTTCAAGTGGTGTAGAAGCTATCTTAGAACCTACATCACACTCATTCAAAAGATCAAGAGTACATTTCCTTTGAGATAGAAATAGGCCTTCTTTGGATCGGCATACTTCAATCCCAAGGAAATATTTCATTTCACCTAAATCCTATAATACCAAAAACCGATTTGAGGTGTTTTTTGATACTTTCTTTGTCAGTCTCGGTGATGATAATATCATCAACATATATGCGAATGACCACTATATCATTCATGCTTTGAAGTGTAAAGAGAATATGGTTAGCTTCGGACTTCAGGAATCTATTATCTCTCAATGTGTGGCTCAACTTATGGTACCAAGCCCTTGGAGATTGTTTGAGACCGTAAATGACCTTCTTTAGGCGTAGGATATTACCGGGAGCCACTATGTCTTCTAAATCCGGCTGTGGATACATAGAAACTTCATCTTTAAGCTCACCTTGAAAGAATGTGTTCTTGACATCCATTTGCCACAAGTCTCAATCAAGATTAGTAGCTAAAGATAAAACAACATGTATCGTATGGAGTTTAGCTACCAAAGCAAATGTGTCATGGTAGTCCTCTCCATAAGTTTGTGTGAACCCCCTTGCCACGAGTCTAGACGTGTGCCTCTCAATTGTACCATCACTATTATACGTGATTGTGAAAATCCACTGAGATGTCACGGCTTTCTTTCTAAGTGGTAGTTCGACTTCATCCCAAGTGTGATTTTGGACCATAATACCATGTTCATTATCAACCACATCACGCCACACCTTGTGCTACTTGGCTTCATCATAAGTCTTTGGCACAAAGTCTTGATCAAGTTGAGTGATGAATACTTGATGTTCAACCAAAACTTCCACTAGATGACATTTAATTTGGGTCGGATGTGCCTCGGCCACATTGTTGTAGTAAACTCAAGTATTAACCCAATTGGAGGTATTTTTCCTCAATCTATGACTCCTTCGTAAACCATATATTGGTGGCTCAATCGTGGTCAAAACGGGTTCGGGATGGATTGATTGTTTGGATGGTCTCATGTCGGGTTCCTCGGAGTGGTCGTACGGAATGGTAAAGTTGAAAGTCGTTGGTACGTCCGATCTGTCCTTGTTATCCAATCCGATAAGCATCGTCGATCCGGCTGGCTCGTGCGATCCGGCTGGTGCATGCGATCCGGCTAGTACATGTGATCCGGCTGGAACGTGCGATCCGGCTGGTACATGCGATCCAGCTGGTACATGTGATCCGTCCTTAGCTTGCGATCCAGCCGCGACTTGGAAACCGGTTGTGAGTGATCCGACTGCGACTTGTAATTCGGTTGTAAGCGATCTGACCACGACTTGCGATCCGGCTGTGACTTGTGATCCAACAGTGGGCGATCTGGCTACCTTAATACCATCTTTGTCTTATGTACCCTTCGTCATATTGTCCAATCCTTCAATTCCAAGTTTCTCAAGAATCATTCGGAGACTCTTTGCCCAATCTGACTCGTTATGTGAGATGTCTTGAAGTTTCGACCACTCTTGTTTTTCATAAAATCTGGTTCCTTCTATGAACTTCACCTCTCTAGAAACCATGACTTTTCTTGTGTCCGGAATGTTACACTTTTATCCTTTTTGGGCAATGGAGTATCCAACATTACCTTGACACACTTGGCCTCAAATTTGTTTTGTTGTTCTCCTGGCACAAGGACAGAGCAAACACACCCAAACACACGTAAATGGTCAATGGAAGGTCGAGTTTTCATTAATACCTCATATGGAGATACATCATGTAGGACTCTCATCGGGATTCGATTGATAAGGTAACAAGCCGATACAACCGCATCACTCCAAAACCTTTTGGGAATGTTGTTGTGGAACATCATGGACCGAGCCACCTCCATGACGTGTCTATTCTTCCTTTCCGCAACACCGTTTTGTTGTGGAGTGTATGGACATGTGTTTTGGTGAATAATCCCATGCTTAGCAAGTAATGATTTAAACGCATGACTTGTATACTCTCCTTCATTATCCGTCCTTAGTATTTTTTATCTTGGCACTATATTGATTAAAAACATAAGTTTGAAAGTTATTAAAGGCTTCAAGCACTTTATCTGGACTATGCATTAAGGTTAACCAAGTGAATTTAGAGTTTTCATCAATAAAAGTAACAAAATATGTATGGTTTTCTCTTGACACACAAGGAGAAAACCACACATTGGAATGAACTAAATCAAAAAAATTCTCATAAATAGTTGAAGACTTTGGAAAAACCGATCTACAATGTTTCCCAAATATACAAGCTTCACAATCATCATTTTTGTAAGAAACATTAGGTAATAAAATACTTAAAGCTCGGGTATGTGGATGACCCAACCTAGCATGCCACAACTCATTACTACTCAAACTATTAGGCACAAACAAACTAGATAAACAAGAATTGAAAGATATATTTGAACTATTCTCGGTCTCTCTTAGCAAGTATAGTCCATCATTGCTAATTCTGCTTCCAAGAATCCTTTCACACTTAATATCCTAAAATTGAACCGAGTTAGGATCAAATATAGCTTTACAATTTAAATCACAAATGGCCTTATGAACACTTAAGAGATTACACTTGAATGTTGGCATATATAAGGCTCTAGATTCTTTTTCAAATAACTTAAAATTGCCAATTCCTTTAATAAGAACCTTTTTACCATCCGCAATGCTAACACACCCTATAGCCGGTTTCACATTTTCAAGTAACCTCAAATTGCTAATCATGTGATGAGTAGCTCCGGAATCAACTACTAATGGCTTATCAATTTTTGAAACAAATAAAGAGTTACCGGTTTCCTTTAGGGCATTGATGGACTTTATGAGCTCCTCATGATCAGACTTTTTCACAAATTCTCCATGAGTCGCCATCATTGCACTCCCTTCGGCCGTTTGAGAAGTGGTCGCGCTGCTAGTTTGTACCGCGAGCTCCTCACTTACAATGTTTGCTCTAGGCTTGTCCCATGGCTTGCTTTGCCTGAGGTGATGGTGGAGAGTCTAGAAACGCTCCTTAGTATGTCCTTTACGCTTGCAATGCTCACACACCATCACCTTCTTCTCATCGCGTTGTTAATTTGCCTTGTTCGCCATCACTAGCTCCCCCTTACCACGAAGAAGCTTCCTTGATCTTGTTCCCTTTGAACCACCCCACACACTTCTTCCAAGCTAAGAGCTTGTATTGCCTCAGAAGGTGACACACAAGGTCTCCGTAAGTCGAGTTTATATTCATCATGAGCCCAAAGAGCTTATCTTGTTCAAGCCTTTCACTCAACATCTTTGGGTCCACCGTGGGAGGTCTTAGCATCTCGAGTTCAGACCAAAGGGACCTATACTTCCCAAATCATTGAGTGAACTCCATGTCCTCTTGGTTAAGGTCATTAATGACCTTTTGAACTTAATATACCCGGCTAAGGTTGGAGAGATTTCCATATACCTTCTTGAGCATATCCCACAAGTGTTTTGCACTCTCGTAAAAGTGGTAAGCTTCATGGATAGCTGGATCTAAAGAGCTTTGTATTATAACAAGAGCTACTTAGTCTTCTTGATACCATCTTGCCCTCTCATCCTCCACAGCCATCACCGCACTTACTTCACCTTCTTTTTCTTTACCAACCGCCCGAACCATCCTCTTTGGAGGTCCATCTTCCACATGAGTCCAAAGTCCACGGCTGCTCAACACGAATTTTACAGTTCGAGACCACAACAAGTAATTCATGCCTTTAAGAGTGACATGAACAGCAAAGTTCTGGGAGTTATCCATTACTCACACAAGAAACGCTCTTTTACCCACCGGTTAATAGTGAAGCTTTTCAAGAGCAAAAATGGCGGAACAAACAAAAGAGAAAGAGAATAGTAGAAGAGTTTCAGCAGAAATAGAGGGGTCCCAAGAGCTATTGCTCTGATACCATGTGAGATTTGAAAGACTAGAGTAGATTAAAAGAGATTGAAAGAGATTTTAGATAGAGTTTCGGATGTGAAGAATGTGGAACCGAGAGTGAGAGAGAGTAGAAGAAGAGAATTCTTTTTTTTAATCTTTATGTGATTACAAGGGTCCTATTTATATACATAGAAGAAACTAGGGCTTGCCATTTACAAATAAAATAATAAACTATACAATAAGTTAAAAGAGGAAAGATGCTTTGGTCTCAGATCCATATGTTGATGGTGACAACTCCTAACGGCTCTTTCTCTTTCCCTTAAGCTCCACACGTGACTTGGAGGTTCCAACGGTTTGATTTATTAAGGCAATGAGAACATCTTGACTTGTTACTTCACGTGTTTGGTTAGTCACCACTTCTTGTTACAATCCAACAGTGTACGAATTGTAATGGTATTGGTTTACTTGTTGCTCAAGTAAAACCTTCCTTGTTCCACACTTAACTTCTTGGTTTAACAGTTAGAAGGCTATGAAAACTTTGGTGAGGGCGATGACGGTGTAAACGATTTCAACTATGATGGAGCACTGCGGAAAGTAAGCTACAAGGAAGCAATGCACGCTTTTCGGCAGATGGCGGCGGGAGGAATGAGGTACATGCATAGGGAGACGATGGTAAGGCTTGGGCTTGCTAAGGATGTTCATATTATGCTACAAACGTGTTAATTAACACAGTTTGTGTCCAATGTCTGGGAATCTTATAAATCGAAAACTATCTAATTTCTCGCTTCAACGAAGGGAGGTTGAAACACATATGGATTTGGAACCTTTAACTTTGAAGTCAACAACAGAAAATATTCTTTCTCGGCAACCCAGTTCGAATAGCTTTTCAAAATTCTAACATGTGAGGGACTCAACGTTAAGTTTTATAGAGAAAAATTGGATTATCTGTGGAAGTTGATAGCGGGTCCTGAATCATATGATCCTTCTGATAGCAAATGTGCGAACATCAAAAATCTTGCGATTTGCTACTTTCATAGCGTGATTGCCAACACATGCTTTGTTAGAAATAGGTCAGGGTATATACATTTATCAGACCTCGAGATGATCGATGAGGCGCTCGACCAGGTCCGTAACACTAGTGCTGCACCTCAAGACTACGGAAGGCAGTTTAAGGGAGAGATGCACGGTGTCGGGTTCACAAAAGCACTGATGCAATAGCTCACAACTTATAGAGGATAGGCGTCATGGTTTAAAGATAAGACGAAGGGGATTATTGAAGATGGCGGGATCGTAACAAGAGTACCTGAAGCATGCAACGTTCAGTTCAAAACAAAGGCAATCCCTTTGGAATGGATCGACTCGGTGTACCTTAAACAAATTTGATTCCTAGCAAGAGCACTGCAAGGAGGGACATGGTTATATAAGTTTACTCACTCGATTTTAGGGAAAGAATCAGAGATTCTACTTCGAAATGTGAATTATACTTCACTTAGAACGGAAGGTAACATCGCATTCATTCCTTAGGAAGGGCTCCTCTACGGAGAGTATACCTACGCAAAATCTCAGGGACAGAGACAAGAACCAACAGAGCCTGCCAACGAAGCACCAAAGTGCTTTTATTTTGAAGAATACACACAATAGCGGGTGAGAAAGGGAGTGGCAGTGGCTCATAAACATTGTAGTTTGGTGCAAAGATTTGTAAGTGGACCAGTAAGAAAGTAATTACACTGAAAGCGCAGTTCAGTTCCAGCTTTCATAGAGAGAGAAATTTGACCTCTCCAGACATCAGGGGATCGACCCCACCACCTCTCAGACGGTCCATGTCAACCGCGTGGGAAGTCAGATCAATTTGTTCAAGCAACAAACTAAGGCTCTTAGTGATTCGACCGAAAGAACATGATCAGAACATGATCAGAATGGTTCAAGCAACAAACTAAGGCTCTTAGCGATTCGGGCGAAAGAACATGATCAGAACGAACTGTTCAAGCAAAATGAATTCATATTTGCTTGATTTCAAATAAAAAATTTCATAAGAATAAAAAGAAACGAACAAGAGAATAGCAAGGCTAATAAGCGCGCCACTTAGCGACAAGCAATTCTAATCAATCTCACTATGCTTGGTCGCAAGAATCTTGTTTAGCATGAAAGGTCTAATGGAGAATTTGTTCAAATTAAATGCGAAGAACCTCTCTCTCCATCCATCCTCACGATAAGGAAGCTCGGTTATGATTTTTGTCCCTTTCCTAGGAACGAGATAAAAGTACGGACAACCACCAGAACATTTGATCTGGAATAATTGTTGAAAGATCGTAGGATATATCGTCTTTTCGCATTTCAAGGTGAAAGTAAAAGTAGCAAGAGAAAGGCGAACAAAAGAAGGTGTAAGTTGAAAAAAAGAAAGACCAAGAGAGTAAATCAGTTCAAGTAACAGAGGGGGAATCACAAAGATAAGGTTGCAAACATCGAAATAAAGGGTGGATCCAAACAGATAATGAGAAGGAACATCCTCAGACGAGGTAGGAAGACAAAGATCAATGGAGGAATATGGTGGCGTGAGCAAAATTCTTCAATCGCTTTGATGGATAACAACCGGCAATATGATCATAAAGATGAGATCTCGACCCAATTAGGGCATTATGATTACCTGTCTCATCAGACGACGACATGTGTGAAAGAAAATAAGTACGGAGAATCGAGTAAAAGAGTTAAAGAAGTAGCGTTCAAAAGGTGTGAAACAATAATAAAATCTGGAATAAAGAAGGTTTAAATAAAGATAAAAACAGAGGAAATCAAACCGTTTCCTCTACCAAAACCAATGTCAAGTGACCGTTAGACACAAGGGTAACAGTGAATTACGTAAAAGAGAAAGAGTTACCTTGAAAACCACAGTGGCGGCCAAAGGGAATGATTGCTCCTAGGTGGTGAAGGAAAATTATGAAAGAATTTAACCAAGTTAACTTTATTTATAGACGAAAAGCGATAAGGTTTATCTTCAAGTCTAAGCGGATAAGTTCAGATTCAAAGATTTTTCAAATTTGAAAAATCATGAATAAACCGCAAAACCGGAAGGAGAAACAAGAAACATAACTGCTTCCCTAACGAATTCGCTAAGAAAGCTAGAGACAACTGTTGATACCAAGCCTCACACAGCTCGGCCCGCTAAGGCCCATTAAGCTTGTGAGTCCCGTAAGTGATAACGGGCTGAACAAGGGCAAGTTAATTAAACCCTTTCGAAGCCCACAAAGTGTTAGAATTTTTGGAATATATATTTGAGAATAAGAGATTTGAGTATAGAGATTGGAGATTGAAGAGAATGAGAGTTTGTGAGAGATTTAGGAGAATAATGGAGAATAGAGATTTGGAAAATATTTTGACCATATGGCCGNGAGAATAATGGAGAATAGAGATTTGGAAAATATTTTGACCATATGGCCGAGATTGAGAGAGTATAGTGAAGATACTGAGTTTATAATTTCTTAGTTTTACAATTGAAAGAATACAACATATATATAGACATGTAAGGTAAAACCTAGAACTATACAAGAAGACAAGTAAATCTTAGGAAAGATTCCTTGCTTTGTGCTTTCTCGGTTTTGTCCCAAAGAAAGGGACTACTCCCAACGGCTATATCAGCTCCATGTGACCTTATCCACTTCTTATCTTGCACATGTGACCTTGTGGTTGACTTCTCTAAAGGTTGGTTTGATTGTAAGCAAGTGCCAACCGAGAACTCTTCTTGCTAGGTTCCAACGGTCATATGCTTTATGGCTTCGACTTGTTTTGCTTCTAGAAGATAAGTTAACTCCTTAAGGCTTCTTGTGGACCATTTAGCTTCTTAGATAAATACCAAGTTCACTCAGCTCCTTGTTGCACAAGTTACCTGGATTGAACTTCACCATGTGACCGAGAATATGTCTTCTTCCTTCTTTATCAAATATCATGAGTGTAAAACTCCTCTTCAAACTTGAATCCGCAATGTGAATCATTAAGGACAAGGTTGAAAGTTGTAACTCCCCACCTCATTAAAAAAACCTTAGTGGAAAACTCATTGGGACAAAATTAACTAAGGGAAAAAGAGTATGGCTCATTGCTACGGCTTGGACACATCAAATCCAAGAGGATGGCACCAACTCACATACACTTGAGCTTGTTCCACCTTATCTTCCAACTATTGCATAAGATTGCATAAGATCATTTGGCCTTGCTTCAGCCTTGGCTCCATTCTTCAAGACAGAGATAGGGGAGAAGAACAAGATCGTTGGAACTCATAGGACTAGTCACCACGTGGCGAGAAAGAATGGGGACGAACGAGGAGCGAAATGAGCGGAGGAAAAAGGGAACCGAATTAAAGTTGATTTCTATATAGGGCGAGGAGAGTGTGGAATAAAGAGAAGACACAGAAAAAACCTTAGAAGACTAGAATAGGCAGAAAATACTCTTAGCTTTTGTAATAAATCCTTGTAACTCGTCTCGTTCAACAATAAAATCGACCTTTAACCTCTTAGACTTCTACTATCATTAGCTTGTTATCTGTTTAACCTCGGTTGATTGATCCAACATCATCACTTGTCTTTGATTTTAGTTTATTTATCTTACTGAAGTTTCGATTGTCTGAACTGCAGATTTCGGGTAGGCTATTTTCTGATTCTGGTCGCGGAGCTAGAGGTTGTCTTCTGCTTCACGGGCAACACTATTTCAAGTGTTGCAACAGCTAACAGAAATGTGACCAACGGTTCCAAGTATTTGGGTGGTTCTAAATTGAGTTCTATGACACTTTGTTCTGTAACACTTTGGAAAGGACATTCCTGGACAAATGAAAATGTAGATGAGGTTGTTACTACTGCAAGAATTTTTTGAATACTGGCCTTTTTAATATCGAACCAATGGAATCAATAGTGAAAAGGTTAATACTTTACGTTGGTTGTTTTGTAGAGCCTTGATGAGATTGTTGACAAATCACTTGGAAAGTACTGATGGGAAAAGCACTTGTAAGGATTTTGTTAGTTTATGTTGGATAAGTTCCAAAATAAGAAATGGAAATTGTCTTTAAACAAAGGGTAGTTTGTT
>OVAX01003046.1:7818-23290 GCA_900406405.1 Lepidium africanum
TTTTTTTTTTTTTTTTTTGCCGTCAGTCAGCTTTAAACTAAAGAACAAACAAATAACATAGAAGAGAAAAAAAATTGGTAATTTAATTTGAAATATGGTAAATGATCCACTATTAATATATATAATAGATAAAGACATGAGGCACGAGTTTTCTTGCATTTGAAAAATTTATTTTCAAATTTTGGTTTTTATTGTATCTTCGTTTTTTAAATCATAAAACAAACATTTTTGTCCGATGTACAAAAAACCTTCTTTATATAATAAGATTTATTTTTAATTTTTTTAATATATCATCAAAATTTTTATGATTGTTAGATTTAATACGTGGAATAATCTAATTAATTGGTAACTTTGAGAAACCTTAGTTTATATAATAAGATATTACACTATATAGATAATTATCTATATATAATATTTATTTTATAAGTAAGATATTTGTAATTATTTTATTGAATATTTTTTTCCTTTTAGAATATTAACAATATTATTATTTTTAGATTATGATATAGTTAATTATTTACTATTTCTTTTTATGTTAGAATTCAATTCCTTCATATAGTAGGATTTCAAATATATATAAATATTTTGTGTCATAGTTATGATTATCTTTTTTTAAAAAAATATATCACCAAAAGTTTTATGATCGTTGGATTTGACGCGAAGAAAAATCTTGTTAAATACTAACTTTAAGAAACCCTTCTTTATATAATAAATTTTTTAGATTATGATATAGTTAATTATTTACTATTCTTTTTTATGTTAGGATTCGGTTCCTTCATATAATAGAATTTCAAATAGATATAAAAATATTTTGTGATATAATTATGATTATCTTTTTTTTAGTTGTTTTAAATATGTCACCGAAAATTTTATGATCGTTGGATTTGACACGTGGAAGAATTTTGTTAATTACTAACTTTGAGAAACTATTATTTATATCAGATTATAACAACCATATCAGATTAGTTGGAACCGAAACTAACTTAAATATTCAAAAAATTATGAAAACTCCAATTAAAAACTCAAAAGAAATTGAAAACTACTTTATTAAATAAAAGAAATTGAAAACTACTTTATCCAAAAAAAAAAAAGAAATTGAAAACTACTTTATCAAAAAAAAGAAATTGAAAACTGAATGGGTAATGAAAATACCTAAACATAATTATACACTTAAAAAAATTATATCTAGATTTTTAATAAGTTGAAAAATTCAAAATCCAAATATCATGTTTTATTTATATAATAAAAAGGTAACATAACCTTAAATCATGTGTTAGATTTTGTCTAGAATTTTGATAACAATTTCAAAAACTAATAGAATATATACATTAAAAGAAAAAATAATGAAAAATACCCTAAACCTTTTCAAAATCATCAAAAATGTTCTGGTACTGTTCATCTTCATTAAAAATACCTAGAACGCACTAGACATGGACATAATCATCACTTATTTTACCTTTTTATCCCTCGCGCTCTAGACATGAACATATGTCCCATATGGCCACGATCAACCAATGTTACATTGACATATATAATTTTATTTAAATGGACATAGACAGATGTCTCATATGGCCATGATAACCTAGTGGTACATGCACATGTATAGTTTCATTTAAATGGACATGTCATATGTCTCATATGGCCATGATCAACCAATGTTACATGGAGATGTACAATTTCATTTTAATGGACATGGACATATGTCTTATATGGCCATGATTTTTTGATAACAAGATTTTGGTCCTTTTTTAGTTATCAAATCCTCATAGTACTTGAGGTATCGAACCAATTGGGAAGTAGTTTAACAATCAGTAATGCAACTAGTCACTAGTTCAAGCCAACTATCAGATATGTGATTTGAAACTTAATAAGAACAACAATCATAGAAACAGAGCATAATACTAAGAACAGAGCAATACAAAACAGAGAAATATCAAGGAAACAGAGCAAGATGACAAATGCAAATAAAGATGAAAGAAGGGTTCATGAGGAGATAAGGGTCATTGATTTCAGTACAATCATGGTTCTCTACTCTTATCCAGCAACCTAACAGGTTGATTTTGAGCTATAGAATCTGCAAATCAATCATTCAAGCCATTCTCATGGACAATTAATCCTCAATCTGAGATTGACCAAAACCAAATCTCATGGTGATCAAAACCAGATTGGCATTAAGAATAGACTATAACAAGCAAACTAACGACTTTAAACATCAATATCTTGAGAAAGAGACTAGAACTTAACTTGGCATTTTAACAAACGCTTGGTGGGTGTTTGATGCCTTGAGTTCATATCCCAAGTGATCAGGTTGAACCAAAATCTGAGCAATACTAACCTAGATAAGAGAGATTACCATGATCCAACCTAGATCTAACTCATCTCCTCCCTAACCCTAAAGAGATCTACTCACTAATCATAGCAAATAACATAAACCTAGAAATTAAAGATGAAGGCATAAATAGATTAAGCATGAAAAACTAAGCAAACTTCATTAAATAACCATAAACAGCAACTTAGTCCATATTCAAAGATCTTACTCTAAAAAAGCAATAAATCTAAGAACAAGAGGGAAAAGAGGCTGTTTTGGTACTACTAAAAAGAGTTAAAACTAGGATAAGTGTTTTTGGGGGCTAAAGGGATATTTATATCCCCCTTACAGTAACCGTAATACGGTCAACGTGGAAAATAAAAAGTCAATAAAATGTACCACTCGCATGTGACAGAGAATGAGGTAGCGAGTGGTGCATCTGAGTCTCTGGAAAAACTTTACTCGCAGGTGTAGGCGAGGCGTCTCAATGAGTGATGATCTTCTGGGTAGAATCATGCATATCTTCACTTCACTCGCACAAGTCATTGAGTGCAACCAGTGAGTCTTCATTTCTGGACACGAGCACAGCTTCACTCGCAGTGTTAGCGAGGGGACTGAGTGAGTGAGTTGTGTTCTTCAATTTTAAGCTCCTTCTGGTCCAAACCTTGAGTCTAATCCGAGTCTCCTTTTGCCTTTAGTCCAAAAACACTCCAAAATGCTTCAAAATGTTCATGAAACCACTCAAATGCAATACAAGTGCAAAGCATGCAATGTAAACTTAAAAGACTCTAAAATGATGCAAATGTAAAGGATATGGATGCAAAACAGAATGATTTATGAACCTAAAATGGACTAAAATGCAGACATATCAACTCCCCCAAACTTATATTTTTGCTTGGCCTCAAGGAAATGCAGAAATCTAAGAAGGAAAAGAAGATGCAACATTGGGAACTCAGGGCCAAAACATGCTGATTCGAAGGTTAAACAATCAATGTCCTTGTCAAAAGTTCTAGGATGAAACATTCAGCCATACTCAAAACACTAGCCATGATCATCTCAAAACCAAATGGATTCAACCTTGACTACTCATGCATTCAAATCAGCGGTCCCTTTTAACATTCATTAAAATTCAGAACCGTGGATCAAGTCTAAGCATCAATAAGGAGTTCATTTGGTCAAGGTAAGGTTTAAGAGATTAAAATGATCTCTTACAATATATGGTTAATCAATGCATCAAAGGATTACTCAAAAATGGACAAGCTTCAGCATAATGCTAAAGGTGATATCCAATAGGTACATACAAGAGCATATATCTATTTACCCATACACCCAAATAATCCAACCTAGCCATTCTAAACCCAGAATATGATCCTAGTCTACCCTTTCAACATAAAGCTTCTTCTTTTTCCAGCCACCAAGATCATAAACACAAGCTTTTCCAATCAAATTTAAGGAGGGGGGTCTTATTACTTGAAATTCTAGCGGTTTTGGAACTTAAACACTTACAGCACTAGGTTCTTATCTTCTTTAACCAAGACTTATTCTTTCTTTACTCATTTTTAGAGCCTTTCTTGTTCTTTCAATTCCCCAAAACCTTTACTAGAACTCTTTTATACTTTCAGCTTATTCCCTCCTTAAACTCTTTCTTTTAAACCTTTCTTTTCCTTATACTTTTCATACTTTCCCTGCTTAAGCACAAGCAAAACCACACCCAAAACCATAGCCACCTAATCCTAGTATGATCCAAAAATTTTGGACCAGAATCTACATGGAGACATGCTATTGTCAGTTCTCACCTAACACTTTATGTTAAGTTGATATGAAAATAGGCCTCACATTCACACAACAAACATGGCATGGTTTGAAATAAGGTGATTATGCAGTAAGGTGGGATTCTACTTGGACTTACAAGGTAGCAATCATGAAGGGAAAAGATAATCCAAGTATTTTGTGAAATCCATAAACTCCAAAGTGATGCAAAGACTTGATAATTGCTAATTCAAATTCTGGTTATCACTCAAACAAGGGACAACATCGAATCACATCACTTTCAATCAAAATATGCAATACATTCTGTGAATTCCAAGCATGGTTCAGTTTTAATTTCAGGCGAGAATGGATGCATCAAACAACTTAAGACGAGGGCAGTGATTCTAACCATCAAACCAGCAGCAAAACAAGGCAAAAACATCATAGCTCCCGATGCAAACTAGACTCAATCTACATAATATGCAACTAAATGACACTCTTTTTATGCATTTTCTTAAATTTTTGATTTTTTGTGCTTTTCTATACCTTACATGAATGCATGAATCAAAGGATGCTAAAAAAAAAAATATTTTTGTATTTTTATGAAACAAAGATGTATACATGATTCTATTATGAAATGTACTCTAGAACCCTCCCCCAAAATTAAATCACACTGTCCTCAGTGTGAATAAAAATGTGAAGGAAAATTCTAGACAATGCATGAAACAACAAACAATTAAAAATGCAACGATATATACAATGAAGAGATGAAGAGTGATTAAACATGGCACCTCACTTGTATTCAAATATGTGTGAGGTGGAGGCATTCATCTCCTCCATAGTGTAGTTGGTTAGGCGTCTGTGCTGAACTGGAGGTGCCTCTTCAATTGGTTGGACGTAAAATGGCATTGGACTGACTTTTGGGAAAAAATCACTGGTTCTAATGAGTGGTACAAGTGAGGCATCAAAATCTGGCATTTCTAGCATTGACTAACTCGCAGTTACAACGAGTGGAGTAGGCGAGTCAGTGTTTTTCTGTCTGCGAGGCCTTCTTTTGAGTGCCAGAGTCCCTTCTGCTGATGAATGTCTTGCTGGGGCAGGTGCTGGAGTGTGCATTTCATCCACTAAAACTGAGTGGCGTCTCCGAGGTGATTGTGGAGCTTGAGTCTGAGGGATTTCTCCACTAAACCGTTCCTTGAGTGCATCCAACTCTCTCCTAATCTCTTCTCGTTCTTGTTTCCACTCCTGCTTCTCCTTAGCAAACCCCTTTACCTTCTTTACCAACCATTTTCCCAGCTTCTGCAACTTCTCGATTTGTTTGTGTGCTTCTCTAGTAGGAAACCCCAGCCTTGGTGCATCGAACTCCTCAAAGAAGTATGTTTCATGCTCAATCTCTTCTTCTTTTTCCAGTGAAGACTCTGGAGATGCTAGTGGTGGCTCCTCCTCATCAACTAAAGTGTTCATAGGAAAGATGAATTCAATATTACCAATTCGTTTGATTGAAGTCAGCTCCGGACATGGTAGAATGATCCTTGCATCTGTCCCACCCGGATGGTTAAACCTATACAACAACTAGTTTTTTTCATCTCTCTATGAGAACTTAGTTCCTTTTAGATACGTCATTGTTATGAACCTCGATGGAAACACTTATGATTCTCTTAAGTCTACTCCACAAGCCTTTAGAATGTGAGCCACAACACCACTAAAAGACAGGCTTAGAATTACCTTTCTCAGCTTGGGTCATTGCTCTTGACCGATAGTTGACGAAATGGTTGGCGAGTACAAAAGACAAGCTCAAATCTATGTCATCTCCCATTATCGCCATTCCACTAGTCATTTCTCCACAAATTTCCTTAAGTACAATGACCAACAGCTGCATTTCCCCAAGGTTTACCGGCGATGTGGAGGGCCTAGCAACGAAAAGATTGGCAATAACTCTCTTGGCATAACGGATAGAGCGATTCCTAATCCAAGTCCCTTTACTCCTATATTAGAATAACTAATTTCTCTAGCCTTGAAACCAAACAGCTTATCTAATTGCTTGAATGTGAATTTGTAGTTTTGACCATTTACCTTAAATGTGATGTATCCTAGTCTGTCCCTCTCAATCAAGGCTACAGGCCTTGTAACATATTCCTGAACCTCCATGGTGGCCAGAAACTGCATTGTTTCATCCTTGTATGAGTCTGAAACCATAGACATAAACTGGGTCAAACCACAACTCTCAAATACCAAATCCACATCTTCAGCAATCTGTAACCTTTCCATAGTTGGCCGATGATAGTAGACCATTCCTTTCATCCCTATCATATTCAATGCCTCATAAGCCTTTACCAGAGTGGCTTTTTTCTTTTGAGCTTTATGTCTCCTGGCAGCATATTTCTCCTCTAGGACCATTCTAGCTTCATCTTCTGTATACCCATCAGCTATTAGAGTATAGAGATCCTTCTGAAATTCTATCTCAGACTCATTTCTCGCTTTGCTCTCAGAACTTTTCCTTTCTTTCACGTCCATTGGTGAACCTCGTGTTTCAGCTCCTGCTGCTTCCTCTTCTAAACTGACCCTTGGAGTCTCACCCTCACTTTCCTCAGGAACAATAACTCCTTTACCCTTATCAACTGATGAATCATCCATATCAACGCTTCCAAAACTCACTCCTTCCCTTATCGAAATCCCTGATAACTCAGTATACCTGTTGTGTGCCTTCAAAGCACTCTTCAATGATTTAATCATAAAGCTGGAGCTTGACTTACTAGGAATGGGTAATGGCGGCTGAATAGATGTTTCCATCACATCCTTAGTTCGCTGAGCAATCGGCTCCTCATCCTCACTATTTTTTTTTGAATTATGAGCTTCTTGCAATCCTTTACATGCTTTCGCTTGCTACCCGAAAAATCAGTATCGTCAAGAGGATGCTTGGAGGCCTTAGCCGCAGCTTTAGCAGCTCTAACAGTAGCTTTCACTTCTTTGGCGGCCTTCTTCTTCTGAGCCGCCTCCCTCTTGTCACGTTCGAAAGCTCGATTGTAAGCATCTATACATATCCTCTGTGCTGTTCTTTCTATCAAATCTCTATCAGATATGGTGCAAGAGCAAGAAAACTGAGCAAAAATGCTTTTGTGAAACCTGGAACAAGCAGCTCGGCTAGTGCACTGGCTGTAGGTGGCGAGTAGTTTCTAAATCTAGAAAAATTCTTCAGGTTTGGACTAGTTTCTGCTCTAGGTTGCCTAATGCACTCGGATGTGGGAGCGAGTGGTGCTTGGTCTTCACTAATCCTCTACAAGGCTGCTTCAACTCGCCAAATGTACTCACTGAAGGACTGAGTTGAGACTCACGAACTGAAAAGTTTTTGCTCAGAATTTAGAGAGATGCTTGAACTAGAGAGAGAGTGGAGAAATTTAGTGTGAGGAAGAAGTGAGGAGCTGAACTCGTTTATATAAGCAAGTGGTGGGAGTGAGTGGGGAACAAAAACTGTCAAAGGGAGCCTAAACCATGTGCTCAAAAATTCCCACTCGCCAAAACCGCTTGAATGTTATCCACATATTTCAAACTGATGGTTCTTGGCCACACAAAGCCTAACTCGCCAAGTATACTCTCCAACCATGGTCGAGTAAACTTAACCCATCCTTCTAGAAGCCATGGTAAACCAAACTCGCCTAGTGGACTCGCCAATAGGCCTCAGAGTACTGTTCATCTGACCCAACAAATCCTAAACTGACTCACACATTTGTTCAGTGACTGTCCCGAGCCCCGTTGATTAAATTTCCTATGCGAGCGAAGACATTCAAACAAGAAATGAAGATATCTGGATACGATTTAGTATGAATTAATCAATACTTAATCTAATTAATCATCAATCAGTTCCTAGAGATTAAGCAAATGATTCATTGTGCGATCAAAATTATAAACAAAAGAGATTAGGTGATGTATGTGAGTGAGTAAGTAGGATTAGTAATACGGGATCATTAGATTATGCTCCAAAATATGTCCCCTATGCAATCACTTACTCATTACATCACCGGAAAGGATACTAGTCCCTATTGACCCGAGTCAAGTTAACGAAAAAGTCAACAGCTTCCGAAAACTTTGGACTCGGATCACCAACTCGCTGTATAGCCAAGTGGAACATTCTTCTTTTGTTCAAAAATTTTTGGACTCACCTAGTCAGTGAGCTAGTACAGCGAGTGCTGTTTTTGAAGGTGCTGAAAACCATACTCAACCTTCTTAAGTGCTGAAACCTGAAAACAACATGACTATAACCACAAACCAAACGCAATATGTTCATAAAAAGCAAAAGCAAAGCAATGAAAACTTGAAATGAAACTATATACAAAGCTTTGGTGGTATTGCTGCTTAGGGATCCAAGACTTTGTCTGAGTTGGCTTTGGTGGATAGACTTGATCATGTGGGTTGGCGACATTGGTGCTCTTGTAAGAAAGGTTGTTGTTTTGCTTGTAATTATTCTATTGTCTTTGTCCACCTTGATTCTGCATGAAACTGATCTCAACAACCATTTTATCCTCCCCTTCTTGAACTTGTTCCTCTTCCATAAGATTAACTTGCTTGTGATGAACCATGAGCAACTTATCGAACTTATCATGCAAAGTCTTCAACTTCTTCCTACTAACCAAATCTGATTCACCTGACCCTCTCTCAGTACGATCATAATCTTCTCCATATTGGCCATCAGCAAAGGCCAAGTTCTCAATCAACTCTCTACCTTCTTCAACCTCTTGATTTAGGAAGTGACCATGGCTGGCAGTGTCAAGCAATATTCTGATCTTTGGGTGAACTCCATGGTAGAATTGGCTAAGGATAGACTCTTAAAAAAGTCCATGGTGTGGGCATTGGGCTTGGTATGTCTTGTATCTCTCCCATGCATCAGCCAATGATTTAGTACCAGATAGAGTAATGTTTGAGATAGCATTCCTTAACTTTGTTGTTCTGGAATTGGAGAAGAATTTTGCAAGGAAGAGTCGCTTGCAATCTGCCCAAGTAGTGATGAGTCCCTGTGGTAAGTGCTTCTCCCATAAGTGTGCTTTATCCCCAAGTGAGAAAGGAAAAAACCTCAGCTTCAATGCATCCTCAGAAATGCCATTGATCCTTATTAAAGCACACAACCTCTCGAACTCATCAAGATGGTCCAATGGGTCTTCAGATGATAGCCCATGGAACTTGTTTCCTTGAATTATAGTGATCAATCCGCTCTTGATTTCAAAGTTTTTGTTCCGGATGACTAGAGGTTGTATACCGTGCCTCTGAGTATGGATGCTAGGTGCATCTCCAGTTCCAATACGTTGAGGTATACGAACATGTACTGCAGGGGGTGGATCAACTGGTGTGGGAGGATTGGTATTAGTAGTAGAACCATCTGGGGTTATATTGGCATTCATTTCATCCTCTTCGATCTGATTACCAGCTTTTTGCTCTCTGACTTCACGTGGACGCCTGTGGATATTATCAACCAACCCAAGCAGATTCTGATTTCCCTGAGACCTAGTATGCAAGAACTCAGAAAACGAACCCAAAAACGTCCAACTCACAGTGCAGGTGAGTAGAACAGGCGAGTGCTAGGATGTTGATGATCCACTCGCTGTGCAGGCGAGTAGAGTGAGCGAGCTGACCTATAAATGTTTCAAAAACAGAACGTGAATGATGTTAAAACCTAGAAAACATCAAAGTAACCAGAACTTGATCCTAATTATCTAATAAAAACCAACTGAAACTAACTAATCCTAATTTGGCAACAGTGCCAATTTGATAACAAGATTTTGGTCCTTTTTTAGTTATCAAATTCTCATAGTACTTGAGGTATCGAACCAATTGGGAAGTAGTTTAACAATCAATAATGCAACTAGTCACTAGTTCAAGCCAACTATCAGATATGTGATTTGAAACTCAATAAGAACAATAATCATAGAAGCAGAGCATAATATTACGAACAGAGAAATACAAAACAGAGAAATAGCAAGGAAACAGAGCAAGATGACAAATGTAAATAAAGATGAAAGAAGGGTTCATGAGGAGATAAGGGTCATTGATTTCAGTGGAATCATGGTTCTCTACTCTTATCCAGCAACCTAATAAGGAGATTTTGAGCTATAGAATCTGCAAATCAATCATTCAAACCATTCTCATGGACAATGACTCCTCAATCTGAGATTGACCAAAACCAAATCTCTTGGTGATCAAAGCCATATTGACATTAGGAATGGTCTATAACAAGCAAACTAACCACTCTAAACATCAATATCTTGAGAAAGGTTTTTATCAAGAAAAAAAAAATCTTGAGAAAGAGCAGTCAATTCTAGACTAGAACTTAACTTGGCATTTTAACAAACACTTGGTGGGTGTTTGATGCCTTGGGTTCATGTCTTAAGTGATCAGGTTGAAACATGCATTAAACATATCTAATCTACCAAAATCTGTGCAATACTAATCTAGATAAGAGAGATTACCATGATCCAACCTAGATCTAACCCATTTGCCTCAGTAAACTTAAAGAGATCTACTCACTAACATAGCAAATAACATAAACCCAGAAATTAAAGATGAAGACATGAATAGATTAAGCATGAAAAACTACGCAAACTTCATTAAATAACCATAAACAACAACTTAATCCATATTCCAAGATCTTACTCTAAAAAAGCAATAAATTTAATAACAAGAAAGAAAAGTGGCTGTTTTGATGCTACTAAAAAGAGTAAAAACGAGGATAAGTGCTTTTGGGGGCTAAAGGGGTATTTTTAGCCCCCTTACAGTAACCCTAATGCCGTGAACGTGGAAAATAAAAAGTCAATAAAAAGTGGTGCATCCGAGTCTCTGGAAAAACTTTACTCGCAGGTGTAGGCGAGGCGTCTCAACGAGTGATGATCTTCTGGGTAAAATCAGGCATATCTTCACTTCACTCGCACAAGTCATTGAGTGCAACCAGCGAGTCTTCATTTCTGGACACGAGCACAGCTTCACTCGCAGTGTTGGCGAGGGGACTGAGTAAGTGAGTTATGTTCTTTAAATTTAAGCTTCTTCTGGTCCAAGCCTTGAGTCTAATCCGAGTCTCCTTTTGCCTTTAGTCCGAAAACACTCCAAAATGCTCCAAAATGTTCCTGAAACCACTCAAATGCAATGCAAGTGCAAAGCATGCAATGCTAACCTAAAAGACTCTAAAATGATGCATATGTAAAGGAGGTGGATGCAAAATAGAATGATTTATGAACCTAAAATGGACTAAATTGTAGACATATCATTTTTCCAATGTTACATGGACATGTTTAGTTTCCTATCCATGAACATGGACACTATGGTACATTTGGAAAAACGGAAACAACTTTATGTATAAAGGAGTATACTACTTTGCAATTGAAGCGTGCCAAAAAGCAAGAAAAGAAGCTTAAACATGGTTCCAAGCTTCACAAACCTGCTACAAAGGGGAAAGGTTAGTTTTCAAAGTGGCTTAAGGAAAAATGTTAAATGGCATCCTCCTCCCTCTCTGTGGGTTAAGTGTAACATTGGATGCTCGTGGTTTATTCACTCAAAATTAGCTGGTGTACCTTGATTTGTGAGAGATAAAGTTGGAGTAGTCTTAATACATAGCCACAGAGCATTTACGAACGTCGAGATGCTTATAGAAGCAAAATTTAAATCTTTGATTGGGCTATGGAAAGCATGAGATCACTAAATATGAATGATGTTGTGTTTGCGTCGGAATAAGCTGACATCATAAAGGCAGTGAATCGACCAAAAGCTTACCCGGTTCTGTTTTCATACACTGAAGCGGTAATTGACGGGATCAAAACTTGCGGAAATTCAAAGTTGGTGTTTGAACCACGAGCAGCTAACAGAAGCTCCTTTCTCATTGCTCAAAGTGTCACGAAACAAGACAAAAGACAATCATATGTTGCATTATAATCCCCTGTCTAGTTGTCATCACTCTTTGATTTTGAGAGACGATCTGCATCTGTTATCTTTTGATGCGTGTTGGTGTGTTTATGTTTACAGGTCTTAGTTGCAAATTACTTGGCCATGGCTTTGTTTGTTTACTCTCGTTCTGCGTGGTAGGTGTGAGGCCTTTAATTGTTTGTTGACCAGCAGTTAATGGTTTGTTAATTCTCCTTGGTTGAAAATGGATAATTGCGTAACTTATCTACTTTGTGTGGTTTATAATATATATATATATATATATATATATATATATATCTTAATAGTTTTGTTTTGGGTTAAGAAAAATTAGAACAACCATATCAGATTAGTTGGAACTGAAACTAATGTGAATATTCAAAAAATTATGAAAATTCGAATTAAAAACTCAAAAGAAATTGAAAACTAAATGGGTATTCAAACTACTTAAATATAATTATATACTTAAAAAAATTATATCTAGATTTTTAATAAGTTGAAAAATTCAAAATCCAAATATCATCTTTTATATAATAAAAAAAGTAACATAACCTTAAATTGTGTTAGATTTTAAGTTTTGGACTTATTGAGTTTGTTATTAGACAAAATTATTAGTTGTTTGTTACGTTTATAAATATAAATATGATTACATAAATACATTCAAATAAAAAAATATTATCTATATAGAATTTGGATAAACAATATTATCTATATATAGAATTCGAAATTATCTATGTAACTACAAGATCATTCGAATTACTAGATATTTTGATTATGTTTATTAATCAACAATATCTATATAGTATAAAATAAAAATTATTATATGTTTGTTACTAGATATTTTGATTATATATGTAACAATAGTATCTATATACTATTCAAAATTATATATGTAACAACAATATCTATATAGATATTCTTCTCTCAACATTATTAATCGAATATATTTGTTACTAAATATTTTGATTATATTCGAAAAAGATCATTCGAATCTCACTCTTATTATTCGAAATTCACTTATTATTTAATATGTTTGTTACTAGATATTTTGACTTCTTGTTTAACAATGTCGTATTGTTACTAAATTTTAGCTATATTATTGGAATCCAACTTGAATTCAACAACTTAAATTTTTTTTTTGTTAACAATTGGATCGACAAAACCCGATCTATAGTTTAAAGCCCACCTCTAAAATCACTTTTTAAGCTACCATAATGCATGGGTAGGAATCGAACCCTGGTAGCAAGTTATTAGCTGGATCATCCTAACCACAAGACTGAGAGCAACTCGGCAATTTTACAAATGTTAAAAGTATCATTTATTTTAGAATATTTATTTTCGATAACAATTTTTTGTTATTGTTACACGAGAAAGCACAAACAAAAATTTTGGATTTGTTAAACTTCAACTATTTAAAATTAGTTTAGAACATTCGTTTTCGATAACAATTTCAAAAACTAAAGGAATATATACATTAAAAAGAGAAAATAAAGAAAAATGTCCTAAACCTTTGCAAAATCATCAATAATGTTAAAAGTATCATTTATTTTAGAATATTTATTTTCGATAACAATTTTTTGTTATTGTTACACGAGAAAGCACAAACAAAAATTTTGGATTTGTTAAACTTCAACTATTTAAAATTAGTTTAGAACATTCGTTTTCGATAACAATTTCAAAAACTAAAGGAATATATACATTAAAACGAGAAAATAAAGAAAAATGTCCTAAACCTTTGCAAAATCATCAAAAATGTCTTGGTACAGTTCATCTTCATTAAAAATGCCCTAGGCGCACTAGACATGGATATAATCATCACTTATTTTACCTTTTTGCCCCTCGTGCTCTAGACATAAACATATGTCTCATATGTAAATGGACATGGACATATGTCTCATATGGCCATGATCAACCAATGTTACATGGACATATACAATTTTATTTAAATGGACAGAGACATATGTCTCATATGGCTATGATAACCTAGTGGTACATGGACATGTACAATTTCATTTAGTTGGACATGGACATATGTCTCATATGACCATGATCAACCAATGTTACATGGACAAGTACAATTTCATTCAAATGGACATTAACATGTACACTTTCATTCAGGTGAACATGGACATATGTCTCATATGGTGATGATAAATCAGTGTTACAAGGACATGTACAGTTTCATTTTAATGGACATAGACATATGTCTCATATGACCATGATTTTCCAATGTTACATGGACATTTTCAGTTTCCTATCCATGGACATATCATCCATGCCATTCTCTCCAAAATCAAGGGGTAATTTTGTCTTTTCAACCCAAAAAAGGTAAAACATGTCCATGTCCAATAAGGTGAACAGTACCAAAACATTTCTCATAATTTTGCAAACTCATAGGGCAATTTTGATGACTGTCCCCATTAAAAATCATATATATTGTTTGTGTTAAACATAAAGTTTGATAAAAAAATGAATATATACATTAAAATCGTATATATTGTTTTTGTTAAAAATTGTATACATTAATAATTGTATATATTTTTTGTGTTAAAAATTGTATATATTAGAAATAAAGAAATATTCCTATTTTTTAAACCACATTCACTCTAGCTTACGATAATGTCTCTCATCCTCTATATAAGTTTGACGTGATACAAAACTATAGTAAACAATTTTCTCATTGATATTCAAAAATGGTTCTCCATTCTCTCTTAGTTCTAAAACCCATAAGTCATCAATGGAAAATCAAAGTCAAGATACCAAAATCTTCCACTATGGTTTCTAGTTAAAATTCATATGATAATCCATTTTACATCCCTTATATGTTGCTATAATCCATTTTACAGCTATTATACGTTAATATGATTTCTTTCATAGACGAATCTATGTTATAAGACTCCTAAAGAACAAAAGGTTAGTAAAAAAACTTTACAGTTCTTATATCTTGCTATAATCATTTTTTTTTGTATTTCAATTTTTTTTGTATCTCAATTCTTAAACGTTTAAGTTTGTAGAATATATCAAAATAAATGGAAATATAAAATCTCTAGCATTTATAAATAATTTGTTCATATATATAATTTCTATTAGTCCACTAACATTACAAAAAGTTTTAAAGTAACATTTAGAATATAATATACCATAATATAAACATATTTCTTTATGAAATTCATTTTATCTTTATTATTATCTTATAGTTTAAGTTTACTTGAAATTTATATGAATTTTATTGTACTTAATATATCAAAACTAAAATTTCTGAACTTATTATATTAAAGGTTATTTATCAGTAACTTCAATTTACAATAAGTATTTTAAAAAATATTCATTTATTGGTACAAAAATACGTAGGTGCATGTGATGGTTTGTGTGTTTGGTAAAAATATTTTTCATTTTTTCGGACGGATTGATTTGTATTTTAAATTATAAAAGAGTTTTTTAATATATTTAGAAAATAATTTATAATATATTGAAAACATTAAATTATATATATATATATATATATATATATATATATAT
>OVAX01003047.1:9444-23288 GCA_900406405.1 Lepidium africanum
TAAAATTGGCTTTGTACAATCACTTTTCTGATGAATTTAATGAAAATTTTCTTCTAATGAGTTATTTATATTTATTTTAATTATTTCGTTTGCTAGATGAGTTTCTATATATGGAACATATATTGATATATACAGAATTAGAGATATAGTTGTGTATATATAGATATGCTCATGCATGTACATAATTAATTTCATGTTAGTAACAGTTTGAGTCGTTTCACTATTTCTGATATATATTACGTAAAATAATCACTCTATGTAAGAATAAAACTTAGCTAGTGAGATAGGTCTAATTAGAGGTTAGAATCCAATTCCATAAAGTCATTTAATCGTCAATTACTTACTTGCACGCAAGATAATTATAACACTTACCTGATAAGACAAAATCATTCTCGACGTACCTAATTGGTTAATTCAGGAATGAAATATGAACATTCTCATTTGCAACCTAAAGATTGAGATCTAGGATATATCATATATGTAAATTATTAGATGTCGTGAACATGACTTTTTGATGTTTTTGCTGTAGATTAACATCTCAAGCTTTTAAACTTATTTTGGAACCCATTATAGTACTGGCCCAGTCTGTTAACATGTTTTTATTTTAATCTTTCTCAAGTCCAAGTGGTACATATAAAAGATAAAGAGCAAATTATGAAAATAAACCTCTTTAAGTTTTAAAATTGTTAAAATACCCTCTTTTTAGATATATTTTGCGAAATACACATTTTTATGAAAAGAGGGTATTTTGAAATGAGAACATAAAACATAATCTCATCAACAGTAGACAGTTATATGGTCTATGGTAGATATGTATAGTAAATTTACGTTCGTAATGGACATAAACAAATATATTTGTTTACAGTGGACACAAATACTACATTATATCCACAATGCACATCAATATTACATAATTTTCCATCGTGAACACGAATTACACTAAAAAAGAGTATTTCTCATAATTTAAAATTCAAAAGGTGCATTTTCCATAAGCAAAAAATGGTATTTTCGTAATTTTAAACTTAAAAGGGGCATCTCTCATAATGTTCCCAAAGATAAAAAGGTGATTTAAGCCAATAACAATAGATAACTCAAAAATTACAAAAGTAACAATGGTAATTTTTAAATTGGTAAAGTAACAATGATTTTCCGTTTTTATCCTTACGTACTCATTTAAATGATGATAACAAGTTGTGTAGACCGATAATATTGTGTTGGGTATATATAAGTAACAAGGAGAAATTTGATTGAATAAGAGGGGTTGATGATATAATAATGATGTATTTTACACAATAATGACATAGTTAACAATATAATGCAAATTATAAACGATAACAAGTTGTGTAGATTGGTAAATGAAGATTTACGACGATAATTATAAATATATTACAACAAATTTGAAAAATACTGACGTACAACATAAATTAAAAATTGACAATAATATTGTTAGCAATGTTTATTAGTAAAAAATACTAAACTATAGAGTAGGAGTATTATATATGGCATTTAAAAAAAACTACTTACTGTTCCTTTCTCGCTTGTTACTTTTGCAAATATGTAATGATTCATTGTCATACACTGTAATTTCTCAAGATAAAAATACAAAAATGGTTAATTTCATGATAGGAGTAACTAGTAGGAATAGAAAAAAACCCACACAGAAATAGAGACAAGCTTCTCCATTCGTAGTGTATATATCTATGAGAGGTAAGATATTTTATAAATTAATGACATTAAAACTTAAAGTAAGAAGAGAATCGTTTACTGCAAATAGAAAATTGTATTCATTCAGCTCAACTTTGTATGTGTACAGTGTTATGTTTATATAGAAAATGAGAGTAACCTAATGGTGTGAGACACGTGGCACGTTACAAAAAAAAAGATTTACATAACAGAATTCTAGATAGAATCTCCTCTACATGGTATTGTCGATTAGGAAATTTCTAGGCACTTTCCCCTCTTGGAAGACTCTAATTCAGAGAATATGATTGAGTCTTCCACATTGCCTTTAAAAGACTTTACATGAGAGGGAGTCTTCAATATATTACTAACACCCTTCCGCAAACTTGGTGTGGTGGGAATCATAACACTGAGTTTGTCCCGCATAGTGAGGAATACATCTTGAGGTAGAGACTTGGTGAATATATCTGCAATTTGCTGATAAGAGGGAATATGTTGAACTTCAACTAATTTCAACTCACTCAAGCACACAGTGATAGTCCATCTGAAAATGCTTAGAATGAGAGTGAATAGTGGGATTTGCAAAGAGATAGATGGCTGAGAGATTTTTGCAAAAACATTTGGTAGGATTCCGTTGTTTCATACCAGTGTCATGTAGTGGAGAGAGTAACCATGTGATTTCTTGAGTCATTGTTGATAAGGCACTGTACTCGGCCTCTATAGATGAGCGAGAAATAGTCTTTTGCTTTTTTGTTGACCATGAGATGATAGAGCCAAGAAAAGTATAGAAACCACCTGTGAAGCGTCGTGTCTTGCGGCATCCGACCCAGTATGAGTCACTTTATACAGAGACAAAGGAGTTTAGTGCAAAAGAAAAGTTTATACCCATTGTTAGAGTGCATCTGACACAAGGAAAAATGTGTTTTAGAAGAGAGAAATCCGCCTCAGATGGTGTATGCATCTTTTGGCAAACAAGGTTCACAGCAAACTCAATATTAGGTCGTGTGAATGTGAGATATTGCATTTTTCCACCCAGACTTTGAAAGTAAGAAGGTTCACCAAAGGTAACATCTTCTTTAGTAACTTTATCAAGTTGTAGAGGTAATAGTGTTGGCATATGAGAAAAATCCAACATACATGCAACTACAAGAAGATCAAAATCATATTTCTCTTGATTAATAAACATACCAGTATCATGAAAATGCGCCTGAACACAAAGGAAATAATGTAGAGCTCCTAAATCTTTCATCTTGAATTCTTTGTTCAGACATTTAATCAAGTAATCGAGTAGAGACTTGTTGTTACCTGTGAGCAACATGTCATTGAAATATAGTAAAAGAAAGATTAAATCACCATTCTGAATATAAATAAATAGAGACGAGTCATGATAGCTACAAATGAAGCCAAAGTTGAGAAGAAAATCACTAAATTTATCAAACCATGCTCGGGGAGCATGCTTTAAACCATAGATTTCTTTGTGTAATTTACACACATAATCAGGATGGTTGTTTTCAACAAAGCCAAGATGTTGTTTCATGTACACCGGTTCAGCAAGATCTCCATGGAGAAAAGCGTTTTTAACATCAAGTTGTTTGATATCAAATTTGTGTATTATAGCGACATAGAGTTGTGGGAATACGTATTACTTGACTGTAAGTCTTAATGTAGTCAATGCCATCCTCTTGATGATACCCTTTTGCTACCAAATAAGCTTTGTGTTTATCAAAGGAGCCATCTTCATTAAGTTTGGTTTGAAACACCCACCTACAATCCAAAACATTCATATCATCTTCCTCATGAACCAAAGAAAAAGTTATGGTTTCATGAAGTGTGCCTATTTCATCACTCATAGCCCCAATCCAACTGGGATCCTAAAGGGCTGCAGGGACATTTTTCTTGGCTCTGGATAAGATGTCTTAATAGTGTGTAAAGCATAGCGAAGATTAGGCTTTACAACACCAGACTTGCTGTAAGTACACATCAAGTGAGAATTATGCGATACAGTAGATTGAAATGGAGGAAAATCCTCATCAATAAATAAAGGTGCTTTAGTGTTTAAAGTATAAGGTGAGTTGTTATTAGAAGAAACTCGTTCAGGTGAAGAACATGCAGCTGAATCATAGGTTTCAGCGGAAATTTGTGAAGCTGGGTAAAGAACCTTCATCTGAATCACCAGTTACAACTGACAGTTGTGAAGCAAAAGCAAGAAAAGTGAAGTTTTTTTAGGTGCTTTAGTCTGAGAAAAAGAGTTCTCTGCTTCACGAGTAAAACTTGAAGCCCAAGTGTGTGTTGAGAGAGTAGTAGCAACTAGAGTCAACTGCTAATAAAGAAATGAGTATGGAAAAATCATATCATTATAGAGTACACGCCTGTTTATGTACACTCGATTAGATGGTGGATGATAACACATGTAGCCTTTGTATTTTTCATTACATCCCAAGAACACACAATGTAGATACTTAAGATCAAACTTGTGCTGACCATAGGGACGAAGATATAGAAAGCAAGAACAAATCCATAAAGCCGCAGAGACATGTAGATAAGTTTCTTTTCAAACACAATTTCAAAAGGACTCTTGATACTGTGAGAAAAATACAACAAATTCCCAAGGAAAGCTACAGTAAAAATGCTTCAAGCTATAGTTTGGAGGGAATCCTGCTTTGAACAATCCAAGTTTGGTGATATGTCTATGCTTTCTCTCTACAAGACCGTTTTGTTGGGCTGTATGAGGGTAGTAAATTTGTTGCTTAATACCACAAGAAGCAAGATGAGTGAAAAATTAAGTGTTGGTGCATTCAGTTCCTCTATCACACTGAAAACAACCAATTTTGACATTCAACATTGCCTCACCAAGCTTCTGAAATTGCAGAAACACCAAAGTAAAATTTTGATATGGCCTTGAGAGGATAAAACCATGTGTAGCGAGAATAGTTGTCAATAAAGCTGAAATAATACTGAAAACCTTGAGGTGAAATAATAGGTGCATGACCCTAGAAGTCACAATGTATCTTCTCAAGAACTCTGGTTTATTGATATTTAAAGGAAGCAAATGGCAATTGACTAGATTTTCCTTGTTGATAAGCTTCACGCAACCCGGAAGATGTCTTATTTACAAGTATCACATTATTCTTAGCTAAAAGATGAAGAGTATTGGCATAAATATGTCCGAGTATTGAGATGGTAGAGACCCACTTGCTTGATTCCTTATGTTAGAAAAGTGTTGGTTGCTTTGTCCTTCACATATACACCACAATCATCAAATGTGAAAGAGCAAGGGAAATTATCAGTCATTTTTAAAACAGACAACAAGTTCTTGGTGGATTAACCAAGACATCATCAAGAGGAAGTGTACCTTGCAGAGTAGGTAGAGTAACATATCCAATGTGAGTTATTGGCAGAAAATCGCCATTACCAACCATAATCACATCATAACCATTATATGCATGTGAGGTTTGCAAATGTTGATGAATGTTTATAACATGTGCAATAGCACTAGTGTTAGGAAGCCATTTTGAACCTGCATTGTGACCATCTAACAATCGCATAGTAGCCATTTTTAGGGTAGATCATTTGCAGTAAATGAAAAGTCAAAGTGTTTGAAACATTTCAAGGCAACATGACCCATCTTCCCACAGATTTGACAAACTAGATTGGATGTGAACTCAGTTTCTTGAGAACATGCTTGATTCCGAGTTCGTTAATGGAAACCATGATCTCGAGCAGAGTAAGAGTTACGACCACGAGATCCACCAGACTGATTGCGACCATGATCTGAGTAGCTTCGATATGTAGCAAAGGCAAGATACCGTGTAACAGGAGCTGACTCAATATAATTCTCTAGCTTTTCATCAAAGGAGGTTAACTTAAATACAATATCATCAAAAGAAAAATCAGGACAAACTTTCATTGAATGTTCAATAATAGCAGCTACATCCTCATAATTCTTACCCAACTATTTAAAACACCATAGATTTTCTTTTAGTCTGTGAGAGGATACCCAATAGAGTCAAGTTGGTCAAATATAGATTTGATTTCAGAGATATAAGTTTCCATAGATTTGCCTTATTTTCCATAGTTTTGCATTCGATGTTTTAAGCTAAATTTTTGAGAAGTTGAGACTCAATTAAACTTGTTTGAGAGAGAAACCCAAACCTCTTGAGCTATTTGAGTCCATAGACCACACGTAGAGCATCTTCAGAGAGAGATTTAATAACCACACCTTGACAAATTGATCGTTTCTTATCCATTTTGTAAAGGTTGAGTTTTCCTAATCACATTATCACCAGATCCAGAAGCGATTATTGGAGAGGGATAAGGAGTGTCTGTAGTGACAAAACCCAAAAGCATATGGCTGGCCAAAAAGGACTCAAACTGCGTGTGCCGTAGGAGATAGTTAGAGGAGGTGAGCTTCGAGCACTGAGTTATGCTCAGAGGAGCTGCAGAAGAAGTGAGGTCCATGGAGAGATTTATTGCTCTGATACCATGAAAGTAAGAAGAGAATTGTTTACTGCAAATGGAAATTTGTATTTATTCGGCTTATCTTTGCATGTGTACACTGTTTAATTTATATAGAAAAGGAGAGTGACCTAATGGTGTGAGACACCTGTCACATTACAAAAAAGGATTTGCATCAGATTTGATAGAAACTCATACACATGGCATTTTCGATTAGGAAATTTCTAGGCACTTTCCTTTCTTGAAAGACTCTGATTCAGAGATTTTATATAAGTCTTCCACATTGCCTCTGAAAAACTCTACAGCGAGAGAGTCTTTAATATATATAGAGAATATGCAGTGAATAACATAAAAACTTTGGATAATTAGCTAGTAAACTAAGCTAAAAATTGTAGCTCACTGTCCTAAGAATATTGACAATTTTGACCTTGCAATTTTTTAATACAATAACTATATTTTTATTAGATATGAAATCTTTTGCATAATACGAAAAATATATAGAATGTCAATCATCTTTCAAAGTACAACTCCTTTTCGGAGCTCAAAATATCTTTTTAAAAAAACAAAAAAAAGCTTCACTCTCTTTCTCCCTTCATCTTCCTCAACCTTTCACACTCTCTCTCTCCCTCTCTCTTTCACTTTGTCTTCGTCTCTAAACAGAAAATTTCTCATTTTCTCTGTGTTTTTTTTTGTTAACTATCTCTGGTACTCTCTCAATCCCTAAGTTTTTCTCAAAATCTAAACTTCTTTCAACTTCCAACCCAACCGTTGCCGTCTCCAACCATTGTTTCCGAAACCGTAGATCAAAAAAGGTACCAGTGTCGATTTAACTTACCAGATGCTACGGCGCATGTGTTTTGTTAATTATTGCCTTATGTGTAACCAATTTTCATTTATAGGGTTGAGTTTTTTAAGTTTATTAAGTACCAGTGTCGATAGGGTTGAGTTTATTAAGAAAACCCAATATATGTTTTCCAACTTTTGGTCTTGAACCCAACTTCAGATTTTGTTTGATTTATGGGTTCGATTGAAGACAAATTCTGATTTTATGTGTTGTTAGTAGAGACTATTTATTCGTGAGTTTTATGTAGTGAAGATTTCGTGACTATTCGTTTGTGACTTTAATCTAGTGAAGATTTCGTGACTATTCGCTCGTTAGTTTTAGTCCGTGAGTTTTAGCTAGTGAAGACAATTTTAGATTTTTGTGTGATTGTGTATGTCGATTATCGTGTTTGTGGCACCTGTGAAGATAATGTTGTTAGTTGCACTATTTTGGAACATCGTTGTTTGTATTTTCTGAAATGTTAAAGTTTTGTTTGTAACTATTTTTGCAATATTGTTTGGCTCATTGAGAGTGATTCTCCAATGTCTTTATATCCCATAACCATTCTTTTTTATATTCTCTAGTTATCCGATGTTGTGTCATTGAGTTGTGAAAACAAAATCTTCACGTATCAAATAAATTAATTGTTATTGTGCAATTGAAAAACTGTCATGAATATCTATTTGTAGCAGTTAACATTGGCATTGACTGGTACGTATATTAACTGATGTAAACCGTTTTGTTTTCCTCATTCAGCTTTTTACCATGGATCCAAGCAACTTACCATCGCGGCTGATTGGAAACGGCCAATATCCAACTGGAAGGAGGGTTAATGTCTATCAATGTATTAAGTGGCTGCAGTCTTTACTTCCAGCTCTTGGAGATGAGGAGAATGCCTTCTTCAGGAACAGTCAGTTTGGAGAATTGCTAAATCTGGCAAACAAACCTGCATTGTCTGGCAGTTTTCTCATTCAGCTTCTCAGCAGGTAGCTGGAAGTTCGGAAGAAGAAAGAGATATGGATTATGTTTCACAGGGAATTCAAATGTGTCACTTACTTATCATGTGGTAAGTATCCTAGGCACCCAAAGAAAAAGGCCAAAAGTTCAAAAGCTATTTCCAGCAAGCTTCCGTACTACACCACCTGGTTTGGGCATGCAGAAGCTGTCACGGTCGATCGTGCTATCAGTATTTTGAAGAAGAATGTTATTACTGATCGAGATTGGAGGCTGCGCTTAGCAGCTCTTGTGCTTGTAGATGGGCTGCTTCTACCCACTTGCCACAATCCTAAGATCAGCAAGGTGCACGTTGAGATAGCTGAGAACCTAGATACGTTCATGGAATATCCATTGGGTAGGGCATTATTCGACATGATTATGATGTCTATAAAGGAACGAGATCTCGCACAACTTGCAACTGGCAGCTATGGAGTACAAGGATTTGTGCACGATGAGAAAGTTGACCGCATGGTGCAGATGATTCACGATGGCGTGAAGTTTACGAATTCAATGTTCATAGGAGGATGCAACCCATACAATATCTCAGTCCCTTAGAAAAAAAAAAGGTTAGAGTAAGCGGCAAAAGAGCTAGAGCTGCAACGAGGAAGAGGTCGGAGCCCACAATATTGCCCTAGGAAGTTCATCAATCGTCTCACTATATGGAGTCTGCTTCATCATCACATGTGCCCCTTGATTCCGAGTCATTATGGAACATGTTATCCAACATGATTGATGCCAAGCTTGTCAATTTGGAGACTCGTTTGCTTGTGGGTGTTACAAATGTAGTTAAGTCTATTCATGGTTCTGCAAATCACCCAAATGCTGACCAGCCAACAGAGCCACCTGATGATTCATGGTTCTCATTTTCGCGTGACAAACACATGCCCGAGTCTAGCCAGATGAATGTCCCCCCCCCCACGAACCCAGAAGATGACATTGCTGACCTTTTCAAAGTAATGTCCTTGGACCATTTCAATTATTTTCTTACATGATTATCAAAATGTTATCGGTTTAATCTAAAATTGTCTGCAAATTATATCAGTCAGATATGGCGGCTCCAGGTCCAACATGCCCACCAGAGCCTTAAAACAAGAACACACTCCCAATATACACCATTGACAAAATTGTTGCTTTTTATAATGTAATATCTTTCGTACCTCTAAGTGTTGTTTTAACTAAATGACCAATTGTTTAGCTATTAAACTTAATATTTTAATGTAAAGTCACACCTCAAGACGATAAATTGTTTGTTAATGCCAGGAGGTTAGTCCACCAGCTGCTCCTACAGATCCTAAAGATACAGGTGCATCTGTGTAATTTTCTCAGACTGACACTAGGGCAAAGGATGCACCTGCTGCAGGTGAATTGTCGGAGTTCATCCACTCTCTCAATGATCACGACGCAAATCTAGCACCCTTTTAACCTCATGTAAAGTTTGTGCTATATTTGTACAACCAAGCGTTTTTTTCTTTCTTAATGTGCTTCTTTATTACAGCAGGTGAGCCCACCAGCAACTCCAACAGATCCTAGAGACATAGGTGAACAGGTATGTACCATTTTATATCTCCATGTACTAGCCAATATCTTTCATATTAATAGCTTCGTCACCCATAACAGATAGCCAGTACAAGTCCTCCTCCTGATTATGTATCACGAACAATATTTTACCTATATAAAAAGAAATTCCAGTCTACTCGACAATTTTGATGCTTCTTAGCAGAGGTCCCCCATCTTTTGTTCCCAACCCTCATTCTCCTTAGGGCTAACCCAAGAATCGCATGCTATCGAGGAAGGAATTGTGCGTAACAAAACCCCGACCCCCACACTAAATGTTGCTAAGGTATCTCCCACACAAATCGCTGTCAGAAAATGAGGGTTATGCTGGTCTAGGCCTAACGTTCATATTTCACTAGAGGCATTGATAGTAGTTTTCAGATAAATATTATTTTTACAGATAAATTTTATCTTTACAGATACATATTCTTTCAACAGAGAATATTATTATTGTACGCTAACTTTCCTGTTCTCGGTTTCCAGTCGCCACCAAAATATGAGTCCAACAAAGTAGAGATTTCAGAGGATGCCAAAGCACCTAACATCAACCCAAAGGCAACTAATCACGTTAACACATAAATATTCCTTTTAGAGCAAACGTTTTCAGTACAACTAACATTTTTGTTTTCCAGCTAGTGCCACCCAGACATGTGTCCCACTCCCCCAAAAACAGCGGTCCCAGATGATGAGTCACGCGTGAACCCAACACTTGCATTTTTGAAGCAGCAGGTATGTTTCTATTATAGCAGTCTCTTTCTTCGACCCCCTGGTTTTTTGCCTGATTTTTTGCTTACGTTTGTTATATTCAAAGGACATCCCGTAAACGTTCTACTCGATCCATGTCCCCGAAGAAGGGAAAAAGAGACACAAAGGCATAGCAGGTTTGTTTTTTGTATCTTTAATTACCACTGTTATTGATGTCATGTATTAAATATATGTGTTTGTTCTTAGGGCGGTAACAAACATCAAGCGCCATTTCTTCGCCCAAAACACAAGAATCAACTGCCTCGGCCGAAAGACCCAAAGAAAAAAACTAGCATGCTAACTTTTGTTTTAGCCGCTAAACATATAAATAACTGTTACATTTTTTTATCAGTAGAATAAATTCTTAACAGTTAAGTTTCCTAATATCAGGTGAAGCAAGATGCATGCGATATGCCCAACCCTTCTCCCAAACAATCTCTTGGTCAAGCAGAGATATCAGCACCAGTTAATATTCTAGTGGCAGCAGATATATCTCAGAAGAGCAAAAGAGCTCAGACAATATCATCTCGACTTGACGCTCCCTTCCACTGTGATGCGAGGACTAAGATTCTCATTGGTTTTCCCTCGCCTCCCATCACGGAAGATGATATCACATTTAAGAATCAACGGTTTGCAAGCTCGATTGAGAAAGTCAAAACTGCAAGGTGAGGAGATTGGTTGAAGTTAATTAATCTATCATCTGATATACCCCTATTTTACTTATACCAACTTTACTCCACATGGGCATTTTCATAGATGTGAAATTATACCTTTCTGCCAAGGAGATTATAGAAGTTGTGCAAAGGGAGAAGCCTATGGCGGCCAAAGTAATGGATGGGATAATGTTATTCATCTGGGATTACATCAAGAGCGGAGCTGACGTTGTGGTCAACCTGTAGACGTGGTTGATTCCAACATCATAGCCACACTAACTCGCTCTTTCCCCAGTTTCATGGTGGTTAATAGTACATCCGAATTTTAGTTTACCAACGCTTTGACCGATGCTTTTAGTGGCAGGGTTGTGGCTGGGCGGGTTGAACTGTTTTCAGTACCTCATTCCATATATGCACCTTTTAATTTTGACAGGAAGCATTGGGTTGTGCTCTGTATTAATATTCCCACATCCAAGATATATGTGCTTGACTCCTATGTCAAGCTACGCTCTGATACCGTCATTGAACGAGATCTTCAACCAATAGCGATCATGATGCCGCACCTCCTCCGCCAAGTAGGCCTTCCCAATGCTAGTGATATTGTATGTTAAAACTTATTTAAGTTTATATATTATCTGTTCAATTTGAAATTAATGATTCTCTTCCAGGATCCTTCAACCGCATTCTCAATTGAGCGTGTCCATTGCATCCCTCAAGTAGCTAATATATGCGAGTCCGGGATTATGGTTCCACTCCTTATTAACAGTCATGTTGACAGTAGCGTGGAGGGATGCGCATCCATCGAAATGGATAACCTTGACTACCATGCTAAGAGGTTGTTCTTTGTGTTTGTGGGAAATAAACTCTGATTGCACCTTTTCTATGTTTTGTAGCGTTAAACTATTTTATCACTTCTGAACCTATGGGTTTTTGTCGAATTCTAGGCGACATCATCTCTTACTAGAGAGTACTCTATAATCTTCTTTTGCTATGTATGACTTTTAGCAGATATGCACTGTGTTTTTAATTGTTAACCGCTTTCAACATGTGATTTCAATCTGTTCACTTTTAGTAACTCTTTCATGCTAACAGAAGAGTTATCTGTCTGAATAATGTTTAACCGCTCATGGAAGATTTATATGTTACCCGATAATCCAAGTGTTCAGGACTTCCTATTTTCCCTTCACCAATCCCAAAACTATTCTAAATTTCTGCTACTATATTAGTGTTAAGTTATTAAGCCTTGTAACTTATAATAGTTTATTCTGATTGTAATCAACCTTTTTATTCGGTTAATTTAAATTTTAAACGCTATTCAAAGATAAGTTATTCAATTTTAGTTTTGAATTTAAGTCTTCAAAGCTGTTCGAAGAGAAGCTCTTCATAAGTTTAAATTTGTAACGCTATTCACTTTTTCTTGTGAATTTAACGTTTCCTTTGGCAATATCAAAACTAGGGGAAATTAGAAATAAACAAATACTTTTTTACTAGCTTTGGTAGACCTTTTTTTTTCTGATTTTGTTGAGATAGTCTTTATATTAATATTAAACCCATTTTAGCCTTGGAACAGAGACGATCGTCGGAATAAGAAAAAACACAGACTGACGATGTAGATCATAGGATTCTAATGACGAATCTGTTTTCAATTACATCGGCTGTTGAATCTTCTCCGACCGAAGTCTCTCTGCTTTGGTCTATCTATGTCATTTTCCTGAGTTTTTGGAATCCATATTTTTGGTCGAAATTAGATTTCTCCAAATTTATGCGACAATGCTTCCAACTTTTAATAGGGGAACAATCATACCAAAAACTCATCCTTTTGCTAGATTTTTCTCGCCATAACAATCACCTTAAGGTTAGTTTTATTCTTGTGTTTTAACATCTTTTGTGAAGTTTTAGAGTCTCAATTTTACAGTAATTTTTGTTTTCATTAACAAAAGGCATTCCATCACCATCTTCGCAGTCAGATCCTTTTTCCTCGTGTGTGTGTTTATGTAGTTCATTTGCTTATTTGCTCTCTCGTTCTTCGAAGACTGCAAACGGTGAACTCTTTGTTGGGTGTTACCGTACAGACATTGTTGCTTGCTTAAGACAGCTTGGAACTAATAATCATATCAAAATCAAAAGATCGTAGTTGGCCAATGTCTTCACTTAATCAGATTTATAGCCGACGGTAAGGTTTCATCATCAATTTTGTCTCTAGCTCACTTTTGGCCCCTCATTATGTAAATAGTATCTTTTTTAATGTCTCGTCTTTCACAGATATCTATTGAGGATGAGTGCTCTTGAACTCTTTATGGTTGATCGCTCAAACTTCATCTTTGATTTTGGGGTATCTGAAATAGTTTCTATGATGGATAGCTTCTTTTTTCTTAACTTGAAAATTTCAAGTCTCTGCCTCCTCACCATTAACTGATATGGATTTTGATGAACACAATAGAGCACCGAGGGACGAATAGATGCTTGTCAGGCTATTTTTTAAGCAAGGCCTCCTAATTTAAAAGATATTCACTTGCCAACTCAGGTTTATGTTTTTTTCCTCCGTATGCTTGTAGTCTGAGAATTAACCTTTTTTTTGTTATGTTTTTATTTTCAATGTTTTATTGAATTCTCTGCAATAATCTGATTGAGTAACTAAGGCAAAGGAACTCTATTTGTATCGATGTTGGAGCTCTTGTTTCTAGGAAACGACGATACATCATATGATTCTCCAAGTGGTGCTCTGTTTTTCTCCAGAAGCTCAGACTTTGTATCTTAAATGGATTCATCTCTCAGGCAAAGCTCCGTTTTTTGCTATGTCGTATTTTGCATAAAATTTCAGGTTTTCTCCATAAAGCTCTTGTACTCTCTGATAGTCTTGTTTAAGGTTATGATTGTTAATGAATAAATGTTTATTTAAATTTAAATGAATAAATGTTTATTTAAATTTAAATGAATAA
>OVAX01003048.1:0-23283 GCA_900406405.1 Lepidium africanum
GATTTTATAATTATTATTGGATAATTAATTTTATTTTCTTTTTTAAAAAAAAAAAAAAATTATATTCCGTCGGAATCCGTCGGAAATATTTCCGACGGTTTCCGACGGAATGTATTTTCCGACGGAGTTAATCGTCGGAAATATTTCCGTCGGAATCCGTCGGAAATACAAATTCCGTCGGAATCCGTCGGAAATAACCCATCCGTCGGAATCCGTCGGAAAAATTTCCGACGGTCTTCCGTCCGTATCCGTCGGAAATTTTTCCGACGGATTCCGACGGATGGATTATTTCCGACGGATTCCGACGGAATTTGTATTTCCGACGACGCCAAACCGACGGCTTATTTCCCGTCACTACGCCGTCGGTTAGGCCATTTCCGACGACATTTCCGACGGAATTGGCCGTCGGAAATCAGCTTCTTTTCTTGTAGTGTCAGATCAGATTCCCTCCCACTAATTCAAGCCATGAAACCGGGCTTACCACCATCGGAGATACATGAAGTATTCATCGACATCTCTTATCTTCTCTTTGCTTTCACTTTGATGAATAGCTTTCATATTTCCAGATATGGTAATATAATTGCAGATAGACCTTCATAATCTGTTTTATCTTTTTTAGTTCCCTGTAACAAATTTATTTGTTAGGTGAATGAATTAAATGTTGAGTGCCAAAAAAAAAAAGAAATTAATATTTTTTTTTGAGTTTAGGCTTCCTAGAAAATTTATGGTATAGTTTTGATAATTTTATATAGTATTAAATGAAAGAAGAAGGAAAAATTAAAAAAAAATTGAAGAAGAAAGAAATTAGGGTAATTTTAGCATTTCATGCATAAAATCATGGTCTTTTTATAAGGGTGTAGAAAATTTCCTAAACCACCTTGGAAAATGTCATATTTCTACAACAATCCCAATTTTAAAATATGCTAGACAAAGTCATGAATATAGAGACATGGCTTATCTCTCAACATATGAATAACAGTAAAACTTGTGGGACACTAAAATTAACATAAAAATAGAAATAAATTGACATAAACATGAATATAGATGATTTTCGGAAATATAAACATCTTTATACGTAAATTAATACGAAAAACATACTAATATTGCACAATTTATCAATGATAGTAACAACAACTGATTTTCATATTAAAATTTATTTCATGTTTAAACATACTAATATTGTATATTTATTTAAAACACATAAAAAATATAACTTACTAGTTCAATAAAACAATTTTAGGAAAATATTAAATTACAGTCAAGCGCGAGTAATCATCTAATAATCTATAAAGGGACCGAAATTTATAAATTTTTTACAGGAACTAGTTTCACATAATTCAATAAAACTTTTGAAAGTTTCAATATTATAGTCTAATTTTAGAAAATGTGATTCCACAACATCAAAATTTCCAATTAATTGATTTAGAGAGATATATGAGTGTAGTTGTCAAAGAAAATTCAAAACTTACCACTTCGACTAGTATTATGATAGTACAGTAATTACAGTTGTTGAAGAGTTGGATTTGTTTTTGTTTAGATTGTATTTACCACTTTGCTTCCGACAATTTTATGAATTTTAAGCCGGCGCCGTTCAGTATGCACAAATTTCTTTTAGAGAAATATCAAATAGTAGTACTACTAAACTACAGAAAATTATATGGAAACTTCCTCTAAAATGACATAATAAATTGTCTCAAATGCCACTTTTGATTTTCCCTTGCAAAGAAGAAGGAAGGCAAAGAAAGACCAAAAAAGAGAAAAAGAAGGGAATGAAAAATGAGAAAATATGTAATAGTGGAGTGGGGTGAAAAGAAAATTGGGTGAATGTAATAGTGACATATGGCGAAATAAAAAAAAATAGAAGGTAAAAACAGCGTGCATATAAACAAATTACATTAAAGACATAAATAAATTACATAAAATATATAAACATTTAAGTATCGTGAGATATATTTAAAACATAGAGATATGAACATTAAAACATTGAAAAATGAACATGATACAAATTATTTTCTTATAATATAATATAACCTAGACCAATTCTCACCCGGTTAAAGTTGTAGTGATTCAGTTTCACACCACCTAGGTTCGAGTCTAAACAATTGGTATTGCATCCACGACCAAACCCACACACCCTTTAACAATGTTACCAACAAAAAGAATCGGGTCTTGCTTCACAGTAGAATTAAACGTAACATATATATATATATATAACATAGAGGAAATTTCAAAACATCGATGTGGCAAATTTTAAAATATGCTAGACATAAACATGAACATAGAGACATGACGAATCTCTCAGTATACGAATAATAATAAAACATGTGGGACATTGAAATTGACATAGCCATGAATGTAGATGATTTTTGGAAATATAAACATCCGAATACGGAGATTAATACGAAAAACATAAAAAAAGAGATGGAATTGGAAAAATAAAACTATATGATTGCCATCAAGACCATAGACATTAACATGAGAGCCTATCTCTATCAAACATGTTTCCAAAGGACCATCGATTCTAGCGTAATTCTTATATTGCCAAATGTCGCAATTACATTGGTTGGAAAATGTTACTTTGACATTTTTTGCCACAAATTAACGAGAGAATTGAGATCATAGACATGAACATGAATTACAATCGAGAACATTGACCGAAGGGCATTTTGACCATTATCTATGCGAGAATCACTATTAAAAGTGGCATAATTGAGGAGAGTGGGAAAAAGTATCATTCTGGACAATTTAAGATTTAATTGTGGCATTGTGAACAATTTTTTTCAAATTATAACGGTAGAAAATGATATATTTTAAAGATAAAACCCAGATAAGGAACCAATAATAATACAATTTCAAAAGAGAGTTGGCTACGACAACTAAGAGCATAGATTCGAAATTTTTTAATCCCTAACCGAATATCAAAGCAGTTGATAAAAAATCTTATAGCAAATAAGAATACCTCCCAAATAAGGATTAGACTATTAAATTTGCAATAATAAGAGTCCACACATCTTTTAAAAATGACGAAGTCAAAACACATCCAACAGTTTGTCACCTTAATGAACCCATAAAAATATCAGACTTCGATCAATCTTGCATATACATACATGAAGTGAAACAAATCTCTACATGAAAGTGACCAAACTAGACAGAGCACAACAACCAATGACCAAACTAGACAGAGCACAACAACCAATCAATCCAAAGAGGAAATCAAACGATTAACCTAGGATAGCAATGAAGTTACTAAGATTCTTAAAAATAATATTAAAACATATGCAGGAATGGTATTCAAATGAACAATTACATCACGAATATTTAAACCAATTAGCAAGAATCTTAGCTCCCTGTTTACGGTATCGCACGGCGAGCAAGATGTCTTTAACTGTGCAATATGTACAGTTTCCCTATCTCTCATGTAGTATGTTGTTTCTCTCTTGTCAAAGGATACAAAGAGTGGCATGTAAATTACTAACTTCTTCAAAGTTGAGGAGAGACTGTACATATGACCAAGTAACCAGACAATCAAAGTATTCGCAATAGGGAAAATTATGGATTATAACCCTTTTTCAAGTTTTTATTATAAGAAATACCACATTCTCAATATCTTCTACGTTTTGTCCTTTTTCCTCTCTCTCTCTGTATCTCTCTCTCTAACTGAAATTACTCCCATGCTCTTAATCCATTTCATCATCTTGCTCATTGAATTTTACTCCACGCGCTAATAGAGAAAGCAAAACGTCGTTTACAAAATTATACTTATTCTTTCGCCTCTTCACCCTCTCACATTCTTCAATATTGTCTCTTTCTGCTCCGTCTCTCGAAGTTTCTCTTCTCAAATTCCAGACAAAACCTAAATCTTGTTCCTTCATCTCACCTCCTCAAATCAAGACGCGATCTACGATTTCATCTTCACAAGAATCTCTCCCCTCGCTTCAGAAGTGTGAAATCCCTAGATATGGTTACTTTCTCATCCTATCTCGTGGTTCAATTTCTCTCTTTAATCGGCGATTACCTTTTCATGCATTCGCTCCCCGTGTTTCTTTTCTTCTTCTCCCTTACGGGATTTTGTTTCCTTTCAAAAACCCTAATGTTGTAATTAATGGCCAATCACTCGTTTTCACAGATCCTTTCTCAACTTTCTCCCAATTTTTGTAATTGATTCCTCGTATATGCACAACTTTTCTGCCGTTTTACATTTTTTCCCACTTCTGAGCCATTTTTCTTTTAGTTATTGTCACTCGTTTTATGTTTTTCATGGACACCATACACATTTATGTCTTCAGTGGACATCTACATGATATGTGTCCCTCTCGGACATCATTCAACTACATAAGATTTTGATGTAAGTTTCTTTTATAACAGATAAATGGCGCCACAAACAAGAAAGAGCATACTCTCCAACACTAAAGATGGCGGCTTCAATCCTGCGTTGCTCCCTCCTCAACTCCACATGTTGTTGACAATAATGATTCCCCTAACAAGCATGATCATGTCCTCGGAAAAGATGTCCCCTCGTCAATAATTTACAACATCAAGGAAGTCCCCAACCATACCGATGTTGTCCACACTGATCATGATGATGTCTCCTTCTCCATAATAAACAACATCAAGGATGTCCCCAACACTACATATGCTGTCCCCAATGGCCATGATGATGTCCCTAGTGCATCTGCTGATTGCCAAATACATACTGACGAGCTCACGCTTGAGGATGATCACACCAACTCTAGGGAGGTCCAGAACATCACTGAGGACGTCCACAACATACATCAAGTTGTCCACACTGCATCTGTCCAAATTGCAGATTTCCATCACTGCATCTGTGCATCTGTCCACATTCTATATGTCCATCATCGCACCCAGAAGTGCTCTCGCTGCTTGGGCTATGGACACAATAAAGTGACCTTCGATAATCCGATATGACTGATTTCTTCTTCTCTTTCGTTGACCTCTTTTGGAATTATATGATGTCCCTTAGGAATCCTGTTTTCTGTTTATGTTGTTGTCTATCGCGCTACATTTGTTTTCATTGGGACTATGCTATTCTTTATACAAACGGGTCTCTTAAAATCATCACATACACGTGCATCATTAAACTACTCACGTGCTTCACCATGTTTCGGATTCAATTGTTGAAAAAATTTAGGCTCAATCTTTTCTTTAATATACTTACCGAGTATCTCACTTGACATTTTGCATTTATTGTATTCAGTACTTTTATCGTCATCATCATCTCAATAAATAAAATTTCTACCCTTTGATCTTTGGACTCTTGATCTTTAGAAAAATCTTAAAATTTATTTGTGCTAAAGTACTCTATTGAAGCAATATATATTGACAAAATATGATCCATAACCAGAGGCGAGCCTATGTGTAAAAAAAAAGTAATTCGCTTCAGTTCCCCTCAAATAAATCTTATTTTTGGGGACTCTAAATTATTAAAAAAAACATATATTGTAATAAATTTTTCTACTTTATATTAAAGAAACAATCAATTTTTGATATTTGTAAATAGATTTCTCAAGAATTAGATTATTTTTTATCGAGAACTAAGTTATTTTGAGAATTATATTGGATTTAGTTCCAGTTGTCTCTACTAAAAAAGTTTTTCAAATCAAAACTTGATTAAATCTTATTTGCAATGAATTATATCACAAAAATTAGCTTATTTAATGTATATATAAAAACAAAATGAACTTATATTATGAAAATTTTGTGGAAAATTTTATTAAAAACAAAATAAATATGTAATATTCTAATAAAAATAAATTATTTTGTTTTATTTATATATATTATACTACATAATAATATATTTATGTTACAAAAAAAATACATATTATAAGTATTGTTTTATAGTTTTCCATAAGCCTCAATAAAGTTAAGCACGACACTGTCCATAACCCTAATTTATCTCTAGATCATAATCGACTTACATGAAGTAAAACATGAACTAGTTTCATTAATATCAATTCTGATGGATATTGATATCAGCCATTGCTTCTCTTGGAAGTAACAGAGGACCTGCTGGATGTAGCCTTAATGTTTCTTTAACCATAAGCTTCAAGTATTGGAGCTTATCTACGTCTTCTTCACTGCTTTTGGTTGATTCCAATGCATGTTCGAATCTCGTCTTGAGCTTTCTTCATCACCCGCAGGTTTTTAACAAGCTTTGCCATTGCCCAAATCAATGTGATGGCCAATAGCAGATCCAAAAGTATTTTGAGTCTGGTACACTAGTTTGTTTTTAAGATGAAAAATATATAAACATTGAGAAAATAAAAATTTTAGCCTTAGAAATCAAAATTCAGTCTGGGGCATGTTGGAGGTGGATCCGAGATCCTATTTCGGTCTACAAGAAACAATGACCAAACAAGCTAAGTGCCCAACTTGGGAAGAAATGCCCAAAGTCGCAACTCGGACATTCGGGTCATGTCGGAAGAAATCCTTCTCGGAAGTATAACGAAGCCTGAAAGAAATCGGACGACACGTCATCAAACGAAGAAATGGAAATTTTCCTATTCCGAAATGGAAAATTTCCGAATATTTAGCAAAGAATCTTCTAGATCAGATTGAATCTGCGAATATGTATATTTTCCTTATCTCAATCTACTTGTAACCGCCTCTATGCTCTATAAACAGAGGAATAGATCATTCAAAAAAAGATAGACACTTTTACGTGAACAAGAAGCATTAAGAGTAACTCGTCTAAACATTCATTCTGCAAAGTACTCTTTTGAATCTCGAAGGATCCTTGCCCAGTCTTCTTTACCCTTATTCAGAAACCAGTTTAACCCCTTGTGCTAAACCCGGTTTCAACAGTTGGCTACGTCTGTGGGGAAGACATTGAAGGAATCCTTAACTTAGGAGTCAAGAGGATCGACGCGGAAAGGATGGCCGATGATGAAATCGCCATCAATTTGCCTAATTGAAGAGAAGAAAATCTCCAAGAGAATAAAAGTGATCCACCAATTGGATCACCCCTAAACTTAGTTCAGATGCAAGGAGAATATCGCGTTAATTCTCAAGAATGAACAGAGCTTCCCGGTCCACCTCCAGGACTGACCTCGATTGAAACCATGTTGCATAATATGATTGCGCAATATAAAGCTTACGACAAATGGAACTCAGAGAGGCTTGATAGAATAGAATCTCGGTTAAATGGAGAAAGCTCTCCAGCAGCAGCAAACAATCGGGTCGATGAAGGAATAATAGCTAGTGTTCAGTGGAACCTGTTTGGCGAGATGCCAAGTCCGAATACAGCCAATGTAATCAGACAAGAACAACTCGAAACTCAGCCAACACACAGGCAACCCAGGCCAACAATACTAGATGCATCAGTAGTGTACAAGATGATGGAAGACATGAGGTCGCAATTCCATCAAGCAACCAGTTCGGCACCAGAGATCGGAAAAATCTTGGTTCAGGCCCGAAATACGCCTTTTGCTACGAAGCTGAAAAGGGTCTCAGTCAGAAGAGTTTCAAGGATCCGATGTCCCTTATACGATTGGAAAACTGACCCGATTTAGTTCATGAGCGCCTTCAACATCATGATGAACGGGGTAAACTATAATGTGTAGCAAGAAGACGCGGCGTATTGCCAGCTATTTGCCGAGAACCTAACCGGAGATGCTCTGACTTGGTTTACCAAGTTACCGGCAGGATCAGTCCACAACTTCACTCAACTCGTCGAACTCTTTATGAAGCAATATGTTCTATTCGTCAATCAAGACACCTCGATCGCCAAACTAAGGTCGTTAAGACAAAGATTCAACGAATCCCTTAAATCGTATCTCGAACGATTTAAGAAGATCCTGACCAAAGCCAAAATAAGTGACGACATGGCAATTGAAGCTTTACGAACATGAATGGTTATAGACGAGGCCCTACAGCGAGATCTATTCTTAAACAGACCAAATACCATCTTGGATGCTCTATGCAGAGCATTACGCCACGCGGAATATGTGGAGGAAAAGCAAATCTTCTCCAAAATCCAGAGAACCCACAAAGACACTGGATCAAGAGAAGCAAATGACGAACACCAAGAGCAAATAACGAACACCAAGAGCCAATAACCCACAACTCGGCTAATGATTTTCAAGTCGCAGAAGGAGAAAACCCGACAAGAAGAAAACCATTCAACAACACGTACAATAGAAACAAGTACTGTGCTTTCCACAATAGAACGGGTCATGCCACGTCAAGGTGCAAACACTTGCAAGAACTGCTTGCTCAGAAGTATAGCAAAGGAGAATAACTTTCGGAAGAGGAGGCCGAAAGGTTCAAAGCGCAAAAACAAAAAAGAGGCCGAGTTGCGAGAAGCAGCAAGCAAAGCAGTGGGCCAAGCAGGAGAAATTAAAGATAACTCAAAGCGGTAGAAACAAGATGACGAGGTTGAAGATACCGATCCCGCAAGGGTAGATGTCGCGATAATCATGGGAGGATTACAATTCTATGATGATACGATACGATCGATCAAACGATATGAAAGAAAGGTCGTAGCGACAGTCAACCTTGAACCGGAGGATGAACGCTTTGGAACGATGAATTCAGAAATAACTTTCACAGCCAAAGACGCAAAAGGAGTAACCTTCCCACATAATGATCCTCTAGTCATAAAATTACGAGTAGCGGATTGCAACGTGTCCTGAATCCTCATTGACACAAGAAGTTCGGTCGACTTGATTTTCAAAGAGACGCTGGAAAAGATGTCACTCCCGGATCTTCAACTTAAACCAATGGAGAGAACTTTATCCGCGTTCAATGGAAGTACAATCAACGCAGTCATAACCGTCAAGATAGCGGTCCGAGTTGCTGAAATAACGAAATGGGTCAAATTCTTGGTGGTAGACAAACCACTAATTTACAACATAATCCTTGGAACACCTTAGATTCATTCAATGCAGGCGATACTGTCGACTTATCACCAATGTGTAAAAATCCCGATAAGTAAAGGAGTTTACACGTTGCGAGGTGACCAGAGGATGTCACGGACATGCTTTATTGCTGAGCTAAAACTTAGAAACAAATCCTGCATGATCACGACAACTATTAAAAAGAAAGGACTGCCAGAACCTCCTGTTCCGGAGAAACCTGATCAATCAAGCATCGAACTCGTCAACATTGACTTGAGCGATTCTTCTAAGTGTGTAAACATCGGGATCAACTTAAGCCAACTAATTTGGGAAATGTTGATCCATCTCCTAGAACAGAATGTGACGAGATTCGCATGGACAGTCAAAGACATGCCAGGAATTGATCCAAAGATAGCAAGTCACAGGCTCAACGTTGATCCAATATACAAGCCCATTAAGTAGAAAAGAATGAAGCTTGGACCAGAAAGAACTAAGGCTGTAGTTGACGAGGGTCAAGAAATGGAGCAAAGCCAGATCAATTGTGGAGGTCTAGTATCCAGATTCGTTAGCTAATCCCGTGGTCGCTCCCAAGAAGAATGGAAAATGGCAAGTATGTGTGGACTTTGCAGATCTAAACAAAGCTTTCCCAAAGGATAGTTTTCGACTCCCGAACATCGATCGAATCGTTGAAGCTACAGTGGGGAATGAACTTCTATCATTCATGGACACGTTCTCGGGATATAACCAAATTTGAATGCATCCAGAAGATATGGAAAAAACATCTTTCATCATGGAAAGAGGAAAATATTGCTACAACGTAATGCCGTTCGGCCTAAAGAATGCAGGAGCAACTTACCAGCGCCTAGTTAATAAGATGTTCGCGAATCAACTTGGACAAATGATGGAAGTCTACATCGACGACATGGTAGTCAAGTCGATAAAAGCGGAAGATCATGTTGATCACCTGGCAAGATGCTTCAGGACGTTAAACGAATACGAGATGAAGTTAAACCCATCGAAATGCACTTTCGGAGTGACTTCGGGGGAATTCTTAGGATGCATCGTAACACAGAGAGGGATTGAAGCAAACCTGAAACAAATAAAGGTGATCCAAGAATTACCTTCTCCGAAAAACAAAAGAGAAGTTCAAAGGCTAACTGGACGAATTGCAGCCTTAAATCGTTTCATTTCACGTTCCACAGATAAGTGCCCCCCTGTTGTACAACTTATTACGAGGAAATAAGGAGTTCAACTCAGATGAAAAGCGCCAGAACACTTTTTTCGAGTTGAAAGAGTATCTTTCCGCACCACAAATTCTTGCCAAACCGGAAGATGGAGAACAACTGTATCTCTACATAGCAGTCTCATCATCAGCAATAAGTAGCGTCCTAGTTAGAGACGATAGAGAAACCCAGTATCCGATATTCTACACTTGCAAATCCTTGGATGGAGCCAAATCAAGATATCCGACTACCGAGAAGCTCGCACTTGCAGTAGTAACCTCAACAAGAAAACTTTGCCCCTACTTTCAGTCACATACTATCGTAGTATTGACGAATCATCCACTGCAGAAATTGCTTCATAGTCCAAATCAGTAAGGAAGATTAACAAAGTTGGCTATAGAAATAAGCGAGTACGATATCGAATATAAAGGGAGGACGAGTGCAAAATCACAAGTCTTAGCCGACTTCTTAATCGAATTAGCACCGGAATATGAGCAGTCGAGTTTGGAGAAAGCAAAAAAAACTTGGAAGATCTATGTAGACGGATCATCTTCACAACACGGATCAGGGGTCAGAATTCGGCTCGAAACACCAACCGGAGAAATATTGGAGTAATCTTTCCGACTTGCTTTTCCAGCATCAAACAATGAAACCGAATACGAAGTGCTCATAGCATGAGTCAAACTGGCAAAAGAAGTAGGAGCCACCGAAATAGAATGTTACTGCGACTCACAACTCGTGGTAAATCAAGTGACCAGGGGCTAGGATGGAAGTGTATCTTAAAGTCGTTAAGGAATTGACAAAAGATGTTAAGTTCCGAGTGAACAAGATCGCCAGATTAGAAAACACTTCAGCTGATGCATTAGCAGCCTTAGAATCCATGACAGATCCAGTTCAAAGGAGAATCATCTCAGTGGAAAGCATCGAGCGTCCAAGTATCACGTTACTAAAAAGAGATGATGAGCTCATAATGACGATTACCGACAATGATTCAGATGTCGAAATGGTAGACGCCGAACAAGGAAGTGAGCTGAAGGATGATTGGCGAGATGAAATAATCGATTACATAACAAATGGAAAAACCCCAGAAGATCGATGGGCGGCACGTCGACTAAAAGCTATATGTGCCCCTTATGCACAACTAAGGGTGTAACGGAGTGGATATCCGAACATTTTAAGGATATCTGTATCTGTATCCGTATCCGTCCAATCTGTCATTTTACTATCTGTATCTGTATCCGTTTCGACGGATATCCGGACTAAAAATATCTGTGAAAAAAACTGATATCCGTTTGTTTTTTTTTTCAATTTTTTGTTAAAAAATATTAAAAAGATATTAAAAAACCATTTTAAAAAAAAAATAAAAATATTGAAAAAATATTGAAAAAATTTGGATATATTTTAAAAATATTTGAAAATATATTTGAAATATTTAAAAGGTATATAAAATATTAAAAATATTTGGTAGAAAAAAACGGATATTTGTTTCTAATTTTTTGCATTATCCATATATGTATCCGTTATCCGTCGATCCGAGAAATCAAGAACCGTATCAATATCTATTTGACCCGGATATCCATTTTTCGGATAAAAAACGGATACAGATCTAGATATCCGGCGAATACGGATAATTCTTCACAGGGTTATGCACAACTAAACGGGAAGTGCAGATGGAACACTTCTAACTTGCATTCATGGAAATGAAGTGATGAAAATCATAAAGAAAACGCCTGATGGAGCTGGTGGAAATCATAACGGCGGAAGAACACTCGTGCACAAAATCGGAACCCTGGGATATTTTTGGCCAACCACGGCAAAAGATTGTACATATTACACGAAAAAGTGTGATAAACGCCAGAGACTTGACATATTATCCATGCCCCAACTGAGGAGTTAACCTCGACTGTAATGCCATATCCATTCATGCGATGGGCAATGGATATATCTATTACCAGCATCTCGGCAAAAGCACTTCATGCTAATAATGACCAAGTACTTCTCAAAGTGGGTAGAAACCAAGTCTTTTTCTCACATCAAAGATAAAGACGTAGTAAAGTTTGTGTGGAAGAACATAATATGCCGACATTGACTCCCTTATGAGATCGTAACAAACAATGGATCTAAATTTATCTCGGCGAAATTCAACAAATTTGCTCAAATCGGAATATCTGAGGTAGTAAGTCTACTCCAAGGAATCCACAAGGAAACTAACAAGCGGAAGCCACGAATAAGCAGATAATAGATGGAATCAAGAAAAGACAAACAGACAAGAAAGGAAATTGGGCCTCCGAATTAAATGGAGTACTATGGTCACATCGTACAACTCCGAGGCGTCCAACATGACAAATCCCCTTTTCCTTATCTCACAGGATGGAGGCATTAGCCCCGACAGAAGTGGTTGTCCCAACTTTACGCCAAGAACATCTCCCCGAACACGAAGACTCCAATAAACCATAGACGACTTAGAAAAAGCACGAGATGAAGCACTTTTTCGAGTTCAGAATTATCAGCAACAAGCAGCAAATTATTATAACAGAAGGGTTCGAGGACGACATTTTTCCATTGGAGACTTGGTTCTCCGAAAAGTATTCGAGAACACAGCAGAAATTAATGCAGGAAAATTGGATGCCAACTGGGAACGCCCATACATAATTTGCGAAGTTGTAAAACCAGGAGTTTATAAAATTGCGACAATGGGATAAGAGATGGTTCCACGCAGTTGGAATTCAATCAACCTCAAGAAATACTACCATTGACGACTTGCCTACTCGGCAATCTAGATGCGCTAAAGTGCATCCCCAGAGATAAAATAAAACTATATCTAATAAAGCATGTAATCAGAACTACGTCTTGGCTTGATCCCTGCGGGGTACGTAGGTAGCCTTCGGGTGTAGCTAAAACTAAATAAAATTCTTATAATTCCCTTTTCAGATTGTTAAAATGGGAGGGGCCAAGACCCTTACTAAGAAAAAAAAGAAGAGAAACCGAGTCTTAAAATCTCACCAAGCTAGAAATCTCGAAAATATTTAACGAAGTCTTGCAAAAACCAAAAAAAAAGAAAAAAAAGCAAAGGGGTACACCCAAACTCTCATGACGAAACGAGATCAAATTCTCGCAAAAATATCAAGCAGAGTCTTAAAACCTCTCACACAAAGACGAGTCTTAAAATCTCATTGGGTATTAAAATCCCATTCAATACAGCCGAGTCTTAAAACCTCGCTGAGACGAAATTCTCGAAAAAAATAGAGTTAAAATTCAAAACTCCACTAAACCGAGATCAAACTCTCGTAAAGAACCTTTAACAAAGACGGAATTTCTAGCATCCATAAATCTCGCCGAGTCCCTAAAAATCTCGCTCAATTCTAAGCCGAGTCTAAATCTCGCCGAGTCTTAAAATCTCGCCCAACCTAAGCCGAGTCGTAAATCTCACCCAAATTAAGCCGAGTATAAATCTCGTCGAGTCCCTAAAATCTCGCCCAAAGTAAGCCGAGTCTAAATCTCGCTGAGTCTTAAAATCTCGATCAAAATAAGTCGAGTTGTAATCTCGCCCAAATCTAAGCCGAGTCAAAATCTCGCATAAACTAAGTCTAGATTCCGTCACAATCAAAACATTGAGTCTTAAAACCTCTCTACTCAAATCACTAAATTTCAAAGAAGCAGATTGCATGAATTAATAGGCAAATGATAACAATTTTTCCTTAGAAAGTACTAATGTTTTTACAAAATTCCCTTCAAGGGAAAGAAATTAGTTCAACAACAAAAGGGGGGGGGGGAGAAAGGAAAAACAACAAAAAAAATTAAGCTTCAGCCTCTGATCTCCCTTCCTTGGCATTTTTACTCTCCTCTAAACCATCTTTTCTAGAACCCTTTAAAAATGATAATATCTACATTTGAGTCATGACTGTCGAGTTCACCATGAATTGGAACATAGGCAATTTCAAAATTCCTAATACTAACCTTTGGAGCGTCCTCAGAACCAACAGCAGTGACTTCATTTGGATCCGTCCTATAGGTGAGAACCTCGTTCAGAGCAGCCTCTTCCAGAAGGGGAGATTGACAGAATTCAAAGCTCGACATGTTCAAGTCGTCAGGAAGAAGATCTTTGACAACCTCCAGCTCAACGAGAGCCTTGTACGAGGAAAGCCTGGAAGACCCATAAGAAACAATTTCTTCGCCAACCGAGGAGTTCTACTCAACACGCTTTATAAGGTTGTTGTAGCCAACCATTTGAGCGTAGAGCAGGCAGTTGGTGAGACTGGAGCCGAGATAATTGAAGCGCTCCGAGATCCTGTTGAGACGCTCAGCCAAGTAGACTGAAAAAGAAAGATAGGAAACCCGGTTGGAATACCGAAAACTCAGAACAATAAACATAACTTCATACCTTGAAAATTATCAATTCCGGCCTGGAGAGACGAAATCACGATCTTATTCTTCTCGGACACCCGAGTCCCTGAAGTCGGCCACAGACTTTGCAGCATCTTTAAGACCTGAGATCTCCCTCTCAAAAGAAAGAGACTTCGCACACTCCGCCTCCAACTCAGATCTAACCCGAGCCAGATCAGTCTGGGCTGTTACGAGATTGGACTTAGCCTTAACCACTTCCTGTTGAGACTTCTCTACTTGACGAGACTTCTCGGCAAAACGGTTAGAGCCCATATCCCCAGCAGCCATAATCTTATCCTTCCCGAGAAGAACCGAATTCACATGAGCACATACCTGAAAAGAGAAAAGAAGATAGGTTAAGGTATTGGGGATCATAACATAGAAGAAGAAAATAAGGAAGACCAAAAACTAACCGAAAACATAGCTCTCGCCATCTGAATGTACTCATCCTGATTAGAGAGAGGAGGAAGAGATTCTGATGTATCTTTAAGAAAGTGGAACAACTCAGCCGCCTCGTCGCAATCCTTCATAGGGACCGACTCCTCAAAAGAATATTTAAATCCGAAGTCCCCAGACGAAGCAGGGACAACAGGCCTCCCCTTCTTAGCGAGTTGGACCTCACCCAAAGGAGGATCCTTTCTCTTCTGAGGCACCGTATAGACGGTGTCAAGAGCAGAAGTACGACCTAGTAACACCAAGAAATGCATGATGACTTTGTCATACAAACGTCTAGCGAAGGGAACTCGGTGAGAAACGTTACCTTTGGAGGAAGGTTCAGCAACCAACTTCTTCTTCTCGGCCTTCTTCTTCAATTTGGAAGGACCAGTAGGAGACTCAAGGTTTCGAAGCTTAATCAAAGTTTTTGTCTTCTTTTTGGAAGATGGAGAACTGATAGAACCCTTACCAACCTTGGGGTCAGTTTTGGCTTCGGGGGCCGGAGTAGTATTTTCCCGAGATTCTAAATCAGCGACTTGGATCTCGGAAGAAGCAAGGGTCCGAGACTCGGCAGAAGAACGCACAACTGGAGCAAAGTCAGAAGGAGGGAGAGCACCACCTTTAATAGGAGAATAGGAAGTCTTCTCTAGATTACCGTCAAGCTTTTCAAAAACGTCGGGCATAACAAAGTCATCAACACCCATCTTGACTTGTAAAAACCCTGGATATAAAAGAAAGGATAATCAAATAAATAAGCAGAAGGAGCGCATTTCCATTAAGAAAAGCAAATAGATTTGTATCCATTTACCTTGACGATAACAAGATGTGGTTTTTACAAGAAGGTCCGATGAGAGAAGTTTGAAACTAAGACGTGGAACCTCTCGAAGCTTCCGAAGTTGTTCGTCGTGATAAGGAAGATGAGGGTGAGCAACAGGGGGCTTCACTACACAAAAAGAGATGAATGATGATAAGTTCCAGGAAATAGTACGAAAATAAATTACCACAACACCTAGGGAACTACTAGCAATCCGCCTCCAAGCGTTATAAAATCAATAAGGCCTGCAAGAACGTAAGACTTCGGCAGCAGGAACGTAAGGCCTTGTCCAGCCAGTAACCTTCGAATTTGGGTCGTCAAAAAGTTTATGACCAGACTTCGCTCTAATATTAAAGGTTCCCTTTGATTGGACATCTTTACTCTCACAAAAATCAGTAATACCCTTGAAAAATCGAGCCGAGACATTAACCTGAGCCTCACGCCCATGGATTAAAATCCCCACCATGTTGGCAATCCCCGCAAGTCCGAATTAAGTCATAGCAATATGACGTCGGTAGCAATAATTCTGAAGAAGGTCCGGGATCGGAAACCACATTTTACCTTCTGTAAACCACCAATCATAGATGGCGACATAACCCTCAGGGGGATTCCAAGGTCGGTCGTTAGGGCCAGGGGTAATAATCCTAATATTCTTCATTGAAGGACATGAGGAGAAAAGTTTCGAAAGTCTCCTCTGATTAATAACGGACGAGCCGACATCGATCTCATCATACCAATCGTGTATGTTGCTTCTTCGCTAGTTGAAGAATAAGTTTCTATATCGACAACATCTAAGTCGTCCAGAGTCCTACTACTACTACTACTATTGTTATTCCTACTAGAACCTAAACCAGATTCAGAATCAGAATTTGAAGATCTAGACTCAGAAGTGTCTTTTCCCGAATACATTATATTTGAGCAAAATCAACTCGGAAAAATAAGTAGAGAGAGAAAAAAAATAATCTCCTCGATTAATCTCGTATGAAAGTAAAAAGTGAAGAAAATGAAGCACTATTTATAGAAGGAAGGAGGAAGCCGAATCAGTGCGGAAAACAGACGCGCAGAAAATTGAGGAAACCGTTTCGACTACCCCAATCAAAGAACGACACTTGGACCGAAGATTCCATAAGTAGGTAACTTTCCGACTCAGAAATTCCGACTTGAATTTTCCGAGTCTTGGGGGACAATTGTTGGAGGTGGATCTGAGATCCTATTTCGGTCCACAAGAAACAATGACCAAACACGCTAAGTGCCCAACTTGGGAAGAAATGTCCAAAGTCACAACTCGGACATTCGGGTCATGTCGAAAGAATTCCTTCTTGGAAATATAACGAAGCCTGAAAGAAATCGGACAACACGTCATCAAACAAAAAAATGGAAATTTTCCTATTCCGAAATGGAAAATTTTTGAAGATTTAGCAAAGAATCTTCTAGATAAGATTGAATCTGCGAATATGTATATTTTCCTTATCTCAATCTACTTGTAACCGCCTCAATGATCTATAAATAGAGGAATAGATCCTTCAAAAAAGGACAGATACTTTTACGTGAACAAGAAGTATTAAGAGCAACTCGTCTAAACATTCATTCTGCAAAGTACTCTTACTCTTTAAATCTCGAAGGATCCTTGCCCAATCTTCTTCACCCTTATTCAGAATCCAGTTTAAGCCCTTGTGCTAAACCCGATTTCAACAAGGCACTTGCCCAACTTACGTCCGGTAGATCTGAGCCAAACACTTTTCGGTTTAATTGGAAGCATCATACTCCTGCAAGATATATATATATTCTACGTCGACTATAACACAACATGGTTAAAGACATATTTAACTTTTTCTCAAAGCTAATTAATATACTCTAAAATATTATAAATTCTGTAAATAAAAAGAAATATACCTAAAATAAGTTTGTTTTGTTTTGTTTTGTTTTAATTTTAATAATATGAAAAATTAATTGTAATTGATATAAAATAATGCAATTAAATTAACAAAATTTATAAAAAAAATAACTAAGTTCAATTCTAATACGAGAAACAGAAATTTACAAAATGTAAAATACATAGTTATGTTCAATTCAAGTCCTTGAAACATAAAATCACAAAAGTAAAACCAAAAAAAATTAAATTTTGATTGAACATTTGTGGTTTGAGTATACTAATTCTTAAAATTTGTTCCATATATATATAATTATTTTCGAATGTAATTAAATTTAATGAGTTATAAACATAGAAAATTTTCTTTTACTATTTATCAAAACTATTAAGAAATTAGAAGAAAAGAAAATTTAATAATATAATAGTTATAATAAATTTTAAATTTAATAATAGAATAATAAAGAACAATCTTTTTAGTGTGAGACTTGGTATTGTGGTTGAAGATAAAAATAAAATTGACAATTAATTTGGTGTTATTTTTACACCAAATTTAGTGTATGAACCGGAGATGCTCTCATATCTCAACTTGTTTAATTTTAACATGAATCAAAAAACTATTTGAGTAATTCTTTCTAGTGTAATAGATAAGATACTTTTGAGAAAGAAGCAGCTATACTTACTTATCTGAATATGATGCTTCCAATTAAACGGAAAAGTGTTTGGCTCTTCTTCTCAGCTAGCTCCTTTAGTTTCTTGACCACAAGTCACTGATTAAAAAATAAAAAAGACAACTTGCGTAGAATTTACTTATACGCAAGAATTTCGATGAGGCGTTGGTCTTAGGTCTCGTACAACACTACTTTAGGTCATGTACTCTGAGAGCTTCTTTAGCTGCTTCGCTTGATGAGATCACAACCATATCGACAAAACCTAGACGGAGAATTATAACTGCTCCATGCTTTTTTGATAGATCGTGAAGACATATGTAACAATCCTCGAAGCTGGTGTAGATTTCCGATAATCGGAAGCTTTGGTGGGCTCGGAGGAAGATTATATATCGAGTATCTGGTTCTCTTCACGATTACTGATGATAAAAGAATGGGAAGAAGCAGAAACCAGAAGAAAAAGAGAAGAGTCGACATTGTTTTGGTTTTCCTTTGTGCATTGTGTTGTGCTTTTGGTGACATAAGTAATGAGTTCAGGCACATATATATAAAGTTTCATGTGAATTATATAGTTCGTGAGAATTTTCAAAACTAGTCAAACACTTTTACTAAGTCTTTTTGTTTTGTTAAAAACACTTCTCTCAAGTCTAAATTAGGTAACATTAGGGTGATTAACAACTCAATCGACGTGTCACGATGTCCGCGTAATTAGATATTATAGTAAAACCTTGAGAATTTTAAACATAAGAGTCCCGGGTCTTGGGATTTTCGGGTCAGGTTTGGGTCGAGTTTTTTGGGTCCGATTCTTTCGGTTCCAGAATTTATACTTATATAGGACCAGTTACTATTTTGGTTCGGTTCGGATCCAAATTTAAAAAATTTGAAACTTATCCAGATATCCAAATAACTGAGGAATATCCCAAAAAATGCTAAAAGTACCAAAACAAGTACCTAAAATATCATAAAGATACCTAAAATAGTGAAAAAATATTTTTGAAACCTAAATATTCAAAAATATGTGAAAATATCTAAAATTACCAGAAAATACTCACAAAATACTATAAAAATACCTTAAAAAAAAATCGGGTCTTTGGGTACCATTCGGTTCTCAGTTCGGGTCTGGATTCGGATCCGGTTCCTCGGGTCCTAAATTTTTGTACCCGTTCGGATATTTAGGCATTCGGGTTCGGATTCGGGTTTTCTTTTTCGAATCGGGTCCAGATTCGGTTCTTCATATCCGGTTTTTATATGTCTACCTACATAAACTAATAAAATATAGTGTTTCATTCATAAACTAGTGACTAATGTATATTGACATACACAAACTTATATATAATATGTTAAGTTTAAGATTTTAGTCTAATTACAATGAAATCATAATTTAAGGTCCTTAATTGCAATTTTAAATTTTTTGATAACAATCCAAATTTGTTGAACCAAACCCATTCAATTTAACTTGAAACCAAACAATATCTAACCAATGAACAATAAGAAAAACCCCAAAAAAACAGAAATCCCAATGTGAATATCTAAGTAGATCTACAAAATAGAGAGTTATTAACCAATGGATGACAACATAATTCCTTTTTTTTTGTCAATGTCATTCTATTAATAAAAAATTATAAAAGGTTGAAAGAGTTACATAAATAAACCATTAGCAACCTCTTTAATATGACTAGTGAGAAAATCAGTTTTATGATTTAAGAATCTAAGAATAACCAGAAAGAGTAAAAAACGAAACAAAGAACTTACCCTCGACAATTCCTCCTGCTATGGTAGTAAAGCTGGCCACTCCTCCGGTTGGTTTAATATTTTCACTATTGTCTCGTAGTTTGTGTAGGTATAAAAAAAAAATTTTGGTCTAAAATATGGAATTTCATTTAACTCTCAACATATTTGAGCAATACAAAAGCCTCATAGGACAGATAAAAAACGTCTAAAGATAAAAGCCCAATGGCCTGGATAGAAACCTCCAATCCATGGACGAAAATATGAAGAAAAATTGGGCCAAAGGCACAAACCCAAACAAAAATGAAAATCAGGTCCATAACCCAAACCCTAAGGTAGCCACACTCAACTAGGATTTTGGAAGTTGAATCGGTGCTGCCCGGCCAGAGCTCGCTGGATCTGGAAGAACTCTAGAACGACCATTTTGAGAACTCCGAAAAAGATTCCTGCATCACGTTTCATGGTAAACTTCACCACGAACGGACTCATTATCGACTTGAAATCGAGTAAAACGGAATTTACACACTTTTTAACAGACCCGTAAGGAATTTCATGGTGGTGACCAGCTGTTGCAGAGCATCGATCAGTGGTCAAAGGCAGAGAAAGCACAGAGGAAAACAGGTTGTAGAGAAGGACTCTCTACAATAGTCGTCAGAGATATGGTTTCGGCTTCCACCGTCAATGCAGGAGGAGCGCTGTTGATACTGGAATAACCTCGGTAAGCGAAAAAATTGAAACATCAACGGATCTCGTGACACAAGGATGGATTGAGCTCGCCAGATTGGTATCTCGAAAGACCCGAAGGTCATCGGACTCGAGATACCCGACGGAAAGGGGGTGAAGGCAGAGAGAAATGGCGTGCTCTGCTTCGAGGATGAAATCCGGTGTAAAAGCCAAAGCTTCGCCGATCCAAATTGAGATCCACCAAGGTGGTTCTCAATTCCACCGCTGGACTGAGAAACATAAACTGAAAACGAGACCGTGAAAAGAGAGCAAAAGAGCGGGAGGAAACCAAGGGAGAGATAGAAGAGCCATCACCGGCGGCCAAGGGTACCACTGCCAGCGACGAGAGAGCACAAAAGAGAGATCTTGATTTTAGTATCTGAGAGAAAACCCGTGATTTTTAACTGGTCCTATAGTTTGTGTAGCCGGAAAAAAATTTTCCTTGTCTTTAATTTAGTTTGGCACTAGGTATTAAGTTTAAGTTTCATAGAGTTACAACATTAAGGTTATGGATTAGACCTTATCGATCTAATTAGTATTGTTGACAAAAAAAATTAAAATATTAACTACAAACCTAAAGACTCAATGATATTCAACATATCTCTTACAATATTTGCAAAACTACCCTTTAAGTTAATTATTAATTTTTTTTTCTTTTCAATATCTTCTCTTCTCTTTCTTTTTATTTACTTAAAACACTAATTTTTTGTACACATGTTAAGATTTTGTGTTTTTTTTTAAATGAGCAATAATTATTATACAAGCCTAATATGTTTATATAGAACATATTATTTAGTTGATTTTATTCAATATAGTACGCCTCTCTTTATAACATCAATTATACATTATTTGAAAATCAATTTCATTATCATTCTCTCCTCCTCCTATTAAAAGTTGCATATTTTATTTTATATATCATAGAATGTGTATTTTGTATAAACCTAACTAATTCTTTATTTTTAAGAAAATATCAATGATATGTATGGTTTATAATATGTTTTAGGAGTCTCATTTAGCCATTTTCTGCATAAATATATACTACATTATCATTGTTTTAGAGTCCAAATAGTTTTATCCACTTGCATAGCACGCACATTGCATTTGAGGAGATTTCTGGTACTTAAGGCACAAAAATGGAGTGTTCTGGACAACTGAAGACTAAGGGATACAAGGAGCAGCACTTGGAGTCGGATTGGAGCAGAAGATTGTCAAAAATCGAACCAGTTGTGGACGCCACTAGAGTCGCAGATTGAGCCTACAAGCAAAGCAGTTTTGGACGCCACTCGAGTGGCAGATCAAGCAAAGAGACACTCAAGTTGGTCTCGAGTCCATGATCAAGCCAAAGACACACAAGGGAGCGGGTTCGAGCCTTATATCGAGTGGATCATGTTTTGGACTACAAACTTTCAACTTATGGGCCTTTTCAATGTTAAGGCCAGACTGAAGCATAATCCCACTGCACGGTGGACAACTTCTAATGGGCCGAATCGATTTACGGTTTAACACGAACTTAGTATAAATATTTGTGTTGGTTACCAAAAAAGAGGAGCCTAGTTTTGACTTCTTTTGTGCCACAACCGCTTTCCGTTTTTGTAATCCCAAGAACAAAACCTTCTGTTTATGCTTATTTATGCAATTTCCATTTTCGTTTAATCTTGCTCTTAGTTCGAGTTCGAGTTCATTATTGATGTTATCTGCTATGATTTTCACTCTTGCTGTTAATTTCATGAATTCTGAGTAGTTTACCTAGGGCTCTTGAGGATGGGTTAGGTTGGCGTGGACCTTAGTTTTTCTAGGTTGCTTGAGGTTAGGAATGATTAGATCTCATCTGATTTGGTACTGTTAACGCTTGTTTCATTCTAATCAACTGAAACTTGTTTTGATACGTTCTCGCACCCGATAGGTGTTTGGTAGAATGTCTGACCGAATCAACTTTAGAGATTCACACTCTTAGCTCAAGGGATCGAACGTCTGAGGTGTGAATCGGCTCCAAGCGAGTTGATTATTCATGCTGGTTAGGTTATCAAACGCCTATGGCGATAGGGTCTGTGAATAGCTTGATCGAGTTTGTTTGCCACGAGAGTGGATTCAATGCCTTGTGTTTTTGCTGCCTAGAGGTTAGCTCTATTGTGTGTTTTAGAGCGCCTAGTTGTCTAAGTGATACGCTGATCCATGATCCTCATTCCTTATGACCTTGTTTTCTCACCACATTGCGCTTGTTTCACCTAGTGCTTTATTTCTCACTGTTCTATTCTGCTATTGCTTTATTTTCATTGCTTGCTCTATTCATCTGTTCGCTCTGCGTAGTTTTGATGCTTTATTTAGTTTATGCTCGTTTTATTTAGGTTGTTAGACAAAAAATATTCATCCTGACTGGTTTGGATTAGAGTAGTTAGTTCTATCCTAAATGTTAGCTAATTATATTCCCAGTGGTTTGACACCTTTTGTATTACTTCGACATAATTGTGCATTAGGATTTGATAGTAAAATCCTGTTATCAATCATAATTCATGTTAGACAATGCATCATTGATACACGAGGTTTTCAAGCTCTAAATACCAATTAAACCTCTCGTGCTTATCTTATC
>OVAX01003049.1:0-23268 GCA_900406405.1 Lepidium africanum
GTTTTACAACGAATTAGCAACGAAAAAAGGCGTTGCAAATCTGTTTTTTTGTTGTAGTGGGTGGTGAACAACATAGGTGGTAAGTTTAGAGTTTTTAATGAGGAAGATACTTATATTAGGGACTTTAGGTAGTGGTTAGTTCTAAATCACTCCAACCAACGTGGGAGACCACATGAAATATATTTAGAATATTTGTGGTCAAGGATTACACTACGAGCTATCTTAGTGGTTTTGGAACTGCGGTTAAAAGGGATGGAGTGAAAGTGGATACCTTAGAGTCCTGAGAGTAAAGTGTGAATTTGATTAAGTAAATGTTGAAGACGAGGCCACTGTGATGGGTTTTGAATTGCTCGAAGAGTATCCAGGGAGTCAATCAGAATTGTGATAGAAGAAATTTTGAAGTCCATAATACTCCTTAGTAGCCAAATGATCCCTTTTAATGATAACTCGATCTTTGAACCTGAATGGTAAATTACTTGCCTGGAATGCATATAGTTGTTGTCTAAATTGTTTTTTAATATCCAGGCCCCTCCATGACACAGACTATCTTTGGCCTAAGCAATGCTAATCAACATTGTATGTAATGTTCCTATTGCTGTAGAAAGTAAAACTTAATTTGAATTTATTGTATTACAAGAAATCCATTTCCGGTGTGCTTTCCTCAGTTCCAGCCAAAGTTTCACCTCAGATAAACCATCTCTAGTCATTATAGCCAGGTCTACTTGCCTATCTTGCATTACAACTATGTTCCTATTTTTCCATATAGTCCATAATACCCAAGGGAAAGATAGACGGATATCCTCTGGTACTTGTAGGTTTTTCCAAATGTTGAGCAGGTGGAAAAAATTACTCGTGATTAGTGAGTTATGGAAACCTTGTACTGGTGTCGGGAAGTTAGCCAGCCTCCAAATCTGCCTTGCTGGGGGACATGAGAATAACATATGATTGATCGATTCATGCGGGTCTCCATAAACCTTGCAACTAGCTGACGAAATCACATTCCTAACTACTAGCTGAGCATTCACAGCTAATGCTCTGGATAATGCCTTCCACATAAAAATCTTTATCTTGTTAGGCGCATGTACCTTCCAGAGTGACTTCTTAAGAATATCTATTGGATTTATTTCCTCTCGAAAATGATTGGTACCGTCTTCATTAATTTTGGTTGCTAACCAATGTCCACTTTTGACCGTGTATGCACTTGATCTATTAAAACTCTAGATCCATTTGTCACTCATGCTTGGGTCTGGCTGTATCTGAAGGATCTGACTGATATCGGAGGCATTAAAGCAGTTATTCAGTAGATCCAGATTTCATCCCGACAGAAGTAAAAGATCTACAACCCTTAGATCCCTATCAATTCTTGATCCTCTAAAAGCCGGTGTGCGTGGCTTGAAGTCCATAATCCAATTATCCATCAAGATCGACGTGTTGCAGCCACTTCCAATCTGACGAATCAAACCTTCCATGAGTTATGTTTTACCATGCTAGATACTCCTCCACCCGTATGATGGTCTATTACTTAATTAACTTTTCAGAAAAGACTGGTCTCTGAAATAAATAGACTTATAGGTTTTGGCAAACAATGAGTCGAGAAATTGTAGGAGTCTCCATGCTTGTTTGGCTAATAAGGCTGTGTTAAATTTCATAGAATCTCTAAAACCTAGACCTCCATGGGTTTTGGTCTTGCACATCTGCTGCCATGAGACCCATGCGATCTTTTGCTTCCCTTCATCTGTATTCCACCAGTAGGATCTTACAATGTTTGTTAGCTTTTTACAATTTGCTCTTGTGAGCTTGAAACAAGACATTGTGTAGATAGGTAAGGCCATTGCGATTGTCTTAATCATGATTTCCTTTCCACCAGCAGACAGTGATCGTGCAAACCAATTTCCAGTTTAAAGGAGTCTTTCATTCCTTTAGTAAGGAAACTAAAGATGCTACTCTTTGAACCTTTAAAGGAGTTTTCCATTCCTTGAGAAGAGTGGATCTCTAAAATGCCTCGGATTTGAAATTTTGACTCTTCCTGGATATGACCAAAAGTAAGAGCGGATTTATTAAAATTAATTGACTGACCTGACAGCTGAGAATATTCTAGTAGGCAATCCTTGAGAGCACACGCTTCTTGAATCGTTGCACTGCAAATGAATAAACTATCATCTGCATACAATAAATGATTAATCTTGGGGCTTGTTGGGTGGAATTGAATTCCTGATAAGGTTCTCTGAGAATCTAGGAAGTTTAGTTTATTGGTCAACGCCTCTGCGCAAAGGATGTATAGATATGGAGACATAGGATCCCCTTGTCGAATTCCCCTAGTTGGTTGGATCAATCCACGAGCTTGCCCATTTACCAGGACCGAGTAAGAGACCGTTGAGACGCATTGCATAACCAATTGTACCCATTTTCGTGGATCATATGCTTTGGAGATATCCGTCTTGACCAGCATAAGCTTCGAGAAATTGCCATGTTTGGTTGTGATATGATGAATAATCTCGTGTACAATCATGATGTTGTCACTAATCAATTTTCCTGGTGTAAAAGCCCATTGACTATCGGATATAATTTTGACCAATAATGGTTGGAGCCTGCGCGTAATGATTTTCGATACCACTTTGTAGAGGATCGTACATAGACTGATTGGCTTAAAGTCTACCATTCGTTTGTGCGTCTCCATCTTTGGGATCAAGCTAATATATGTATAATTCCATTCAGGAGAATTATACCCTGTTTTAAGATCGACTGGACTTCCAGTGATACTTGGGGACCAACTGTCGACCAATATCTTTGGAAAAATCGCGCAGTCATACCATCTGACCTTGGCGCATTGTCTAATCTAATACTGAAAATAGCCTCTTTGACCTCATTGTGTGATACTGGGGCGAGAAGGGTTTCGTTCATTGAGTGAGTTACCTTGGGCCTGATGTGTTGAATAAAATTTGATGGACTGGTGGGGTTTGTTGATTGAAAGAGTGTGTGAAAGTACTGAGCCACTATAGAGCCTTTTGATCCTTCTAAATAATGTATGTGCTCTGATGAATCTTTCAGACCATTAATTCTATTTTTAATGTGTTGGCAATTAACACTGGAATGAAAAAAACAAGTATTCACATCTCCTTCTCTAAGCCATTTTTCGCGGGATTTCTGCTTCCAGTAAATTTATTCATTATGCACTTGTTGTAGAAGTTCAGAATTGATCCTCGAGATTCGGCCAAAGCTAGGGTTAGTTTTAGCTACTTCTTCTTGTAACTTCCTGGTCAGTCGATCAATTTGGAAACCTGAATGATGCTGTTTGTCCTTCTTCCATGAGGTTATCCTTCTCTTACATTGACAGATCCTGTCATAAGCACTCATGCTAGTACTTGGTGAATTCGAGTACTAGCCTTGTTCTACTAGGTTAGAAATTTTTTGATTATAGATCCATCTCTTATCAAAGAAGAACCATTTGGTGAAAAGATAATCATCAGCAGCAAAATGAGTGAGAATTGGTCGGTGGTCTAAGCCCACGATGTCCATATACGTAGTCCTTGTTCTGGGGAACTTACGCCAAACATCTGAGTTTCCAAAAGCCTTATGCAGTCTAATCTGCACCCAATGAGAGTTCCTATGTCTCATCCAGGAATAGTTTGGACATGATCTACTAAACTCCTGCATATCACATACATGGAGTACATCTCTAAATGGCTTCATTGTCCTTGGTGGTCATTGTGGCCCATCCAGCTTTTCAGAGTTGTCTTGTATCTCATTAAAATCACCAATGAGTACCCCAAGCGCTATTGCGATTACAACTAAACGAGACAAAAATATAATACATACCAATTCTTAAGTAAGTGTCCACTATATTTTCATTACTATGCAGAATCGTCAGATCCTCCTTCGTCTTCCGAAAAACTGCCAATCCCCCACTTCATCCAACTAGATCCACAATATGTGAATATTGATAGCCCAAGCACTGCTAGACTTTTATTACGTAATCTTTACTATTTTTAGTCTCCATGAGAAATAAGTAGTCTGGAAATAGCTTTTTACGTACTTCCTTCAGACGTCGAACTGTCAGGGTATTTTTCAGGCCGTGATAGTTCCAACTGAAAATGCTCATTTGGGACTGGGTGGCTTTTTGGTGGTCACCTCACCATTCTCATGGGTGATGTTTGAAGAGTCCTAGTTACTGTTAGCTGAATCTCAAATTTTGCGTTTTTTTGTAGGAGCCATGTCCCTTAATAGAATATTGTCCGATTCTACCAACAACTCATCAGGACTACTTAGAGCAGGGTTAGGTGAGGAGCAACTAGCTTCGTACTTAGTCCACACCAGTTGGTTAGGAGAAAGCTGGGAAATTTTTTTTTTAAACTTCCTAACTTTTGGTGGTTTGTCCTTTACTATGTTCCCTGCCAGCTCCTTAGGACCTATTACTCCCATAGCGCAACTGACATCTTTACCTTGTGTTGCTACAACTTCATAAGTATCCTTTTTTGAACTAGGGTTTGAAATAGATGGACTAGCCTCAATGAGGAGAGGAGTGTAGTTAGATTTCTCCACATGTAAAGTGGTTTGGGGAGGAGAAAACAAGACCTTGGGAGGAAGATTATCGCGGTTATTTTTCTCACTTTCCTGTTCCTTGTGTGCCACGTTATCTTGACGTGGAGAGGAAGGCGGAGATGAGGAGGCAATCCAAGGACAATGAGCCTTGTCATGCGTAAGGCGGAAGCAATTGAAACAAGATTTTTTAACTCTATCAAACTTGAACTGGATGTGCAACACCTTCCCATCAGAAAGACAGAAAGCACGCTGCAGCCAAAGAGGATCATTAAGATCATATTGAATCTTCACCCTTATGTATTCATGAAGTTGAGTACGGTTCTCGTCGTAATCGACTTCTTGAACCTCTCCTATAATACCAGCAACAGCCCTGAACAAGTCCTTGGTATGGTGGTGAATAGGAATGTTATGCAGACGAACCCAAAGAGGGACTTTTGTGATTCTGTTATCTTCCGTATCATCCTGTTTTTGTTCGACTACAACTCCCCATTCATCAAAGTTCCAGAGACCTAGCCGAGTTATTGGTTGTAGGGCCTCCTCGGATGGAAACTTGAATTGGAAGTGGTCTTGAGAAATTACGGTTCCGACAATTCTAGAGAAAACCTCCAAATCCGCGGCATAGTGAGGAGCACCTTGGCCATGTTTTGTTTTCTAGGATTAAGAATCCTTCCTAGTAAAATTATGCCATTTTCCTGAGGTGCAATATAATTACCACTCAAAGAAAGATCGATCGGATCCTCCTATACTAAAATCAAAGATTTAAATGCGTCTTGAAGGGAGTTGGGATCCATCTAGGGCAATCGATGGTCGATCGACTTCCTAATCAAGAATCAATAACATGCAAGAAACCAAATATACTAGATTTGTGATGAAAATCGCTGATACCTTAATCTAGTCTTGGAGGTGTTACATGCAAGTCGATCTGCTTCAACAATACCAAATCGTACTTCGGAATCAGGTAGGAGTATTAAAATTACGTTTACTTAGTATTGCTGATTTGAAACTTGAGTTGGTATACTGGTTAAGCCAGCACATCTCGTTCATTTCTATTCTTGGTATGTTGCTTGTTCGGGCAAGATCTAAATTAATCAGACTGGAGAGAGGGTTTACCGAAGTTTCCAGTGAGCTTTGTGAGAGATCACCGGAATATAAGATGAAATAGGTGGTGGAATGATGTTTTTATGAGAGATGATAAGAAGCTTTAACTTAGTTGAAAAGGAGAAGAGAGGATGGAGATGAACGAGATGTGCTGGCTTAACCAGTATAATCTCGGGGAAAACCGACAACCAAGTTCCGGTGGCGTTACTTTAATCCCTTCCAAAGGAGAGAGAAGAGGATATTTTTTTACAGACTTCACTTATGACTTGCTCTCTATTATGTGACAAGTCATTCTTGGTATTGGCAAGGGTTTATGTGCTTCCTATTCATATGTCATGATGTTTATAGAAGCAACCAAACTCTTTTTCGCGTTGTACTCCCTCCATTTCAAATTATAGGATGTTTACGATTTTTAATTTTGTTTCAATTTATAAGATGTTTTGCATATTTCTATGTAAAAATTAATGAATTTGATAGTTTTTGATCTTTAATATTCTACAGTATAATTTATGATTGGTTAGATTATACTCCCTCTGTTTCACAATAAGTGTCGTTTTAGGATTGTTTTTACATTTCAAAATAAGTGTCATTCTAAATTTACAATGTAACTTTTACCATAAATGGTCTACTTTAACTTTATTATTAATCAATCAAATAAAAAGAATGTCAAAAGTCACATAGTTTTCAGGGTATAATATAATTTTAATGTGTTTTCTTAATTTGTGTGCAAAATGGTTGAATGACTTATTATGAATATAAAATTATTTTCAAAGGTAATATATGAATTTCTTAATATTTGGTCAAATTTGTACATAACTTCCTTTTCATAACATGTTTGAGGATTCACATATACTGATTTTTCATCCTTTTAGATTTCTCCTTCCCTGTGCTGTACTAACTTTAATTGAGTATGGGCCGTTAATAGGCCGTATTGTAAAGCCAGGCCCACGTAATGAAAAACGTATAAAAAATAGAGTTATCTTAACACCCAAACACTCTATAAAAATTTCACAAAACCTCACTCAAAAGCTTTTCTTCAATTCTCTTTGCAATCGAGAAGACGACAATGCAGAGCTTTTGCAGCAAGCTACGTTCCATTTCCTTAGGTTTCACCAGTACGAGCAAATGTAGCTTCGTTCCCGCTCCCGGAGTTTATCCGTTTAATGCTAGCTCCATCGGATCTATCTTTGTAAGTTTCCAGAATTTGTTAGCTCTTTAAATTCGCGAGATAAGTGTGTTGGGTCGATAAACCAAAACTAGAGTGTTCACGGGATTGTTAGGTTAGGATTTAGCAGCTGCAAAGTTCTGTGTATTGTTACTTTCCTGTTGCTTCTATAGAAGCGTAACTTTCAATCTTTCATTGTTTGAAGCTCTTGAAATTTTCTGGAACTCATTTAGGGTTGAATCTATACACTAAGGAAAAGGGATTAATTGTTCATGGATTATTAAGTAGCTCTTGCACTTTGTTATTATATTGATACAAGAGAATGCTCTAATATTACTATCTTGCTTGTATTATATTGATACAACAGAATGCTTTCAAATTGTCTTATAATAAACACATTTGTTTCCTTGGAATCTGAACGTTCGAGTTTATCCTGTATGGTTCTTATATTTGTTGGGGTTTGATCATGGGAAACAGAATCATCCTGGCTCTGACCGCAGGTTATCTGTAATAGGGAAAGGGATGATTAGTTCATAGGATTTTGAGTAGCTCTTACATTTGATATCATGTTCTCTTTATGTTCTGTTGTTTCATTTATTTCGTTCAAATTCATTCCTCGATCTGAGAATGAATCGGCTGATACTCTAGCTAAGATAGCACTTAATGTTTCTTCAACCACTTTAGTTGGTTTGGTTTAATGAAATTTGGTTTGACAAAAAAACAGGATTATCATCTCTACCAACTGGTGCAAGTTTAGCATCACTTTGAGTCTAATGTATTTAAAATCTGTAGATGCTAGACCTGTTTGGGGTTTATAGGTGTTGCATGAATCTTAAATAGTCATCAAAGTGTATATATATATTATATGCGTCTTCGAAGCGTAGTCTTTGTATGTCTTTTCATTTTGAATATATAATGGTTTGCTTAACTTTAGACGGATATAAAGTTATATGAATCTTTGGGATCTAAAGCTTCTTTTATTGTTGACTTTGTGGGAAGCAGCAGCAACAACGAAGGACATTTATTCAAATGGGGACAGTTCTTAAAGTCGTTGACAATTCGGGAGCGAAGAAAGTGATGTGCATACAAGCTCTAAAGGGGAAAAAAGGAGCTCGACTTGGAGATACTATAGTTGCTTCGGTGAAAGAAGCAATGCCTAATGGTAAGGTAAAGAAAGGAGCAGTCGTATATGGTGTAGTTGTGCGAGCTGCGATGCAGAGAGGTCGTGTTGATGGAAGTGAAGTTAGGTTTGATGACAATGCGGTTGTTCTGGTTGATAGTAAAGACAAGAATACCAAAACTGATCGCCAACCTATTGGTACTCGAGTGTTTGGTCCTGTTCCTCACGAGCTTCGTAAGAAAAAACATCTCAAGATTCTTGCTTTAGCTCAACACATTGCTTGAAATCGATACAATAGAACCTTAAACTAGTCTTTTTTGATGTTTTTTTGGAATTTTATTGGTTCATGCAAAATACAATCAAACTCGGTTGAATATGATTTCGGTTTGGATTCATTGTTATCAATAATGGCTCCGATCGGTAAAACTGCATAATCGCATAATGGCAGAAATAAAATAAAGTTGTAGAAGAAAAATTGCAAAATAAAAACTTGCAGAATGATATATTGCACAATAGATTTTGGCAGAATCAAATAGTGATTGAATAATTTTTGCTGAATGGCATAATATAATTTAATAATATTAACATTTAACCAATAATTGTTTAAGTAAGTTTTTAGTATATTTTAAATATTTCTTATATTTTAAAACTAATAATTTATATAATTAAATTTTATATTTAATACTTGAAAAGATATTTTATAGGTTGGAGCAACTTTATGGATGAAAAACAACTATTGCTTTTTATTATTATTAAGTAAACATTATTCATATTTATTAGATTAAGTAAATATTACTCATCGACGGCCAAAAAAGAGAGTAAATATTAGATTATGTAATATTAATTACGTAGATATTATTTTATTATTATAATTACTAGATGATGTTTCATGAGATATGGTTTTGTGAAAAATAAATATGTATTTGTAGTCATTTTTATGTATATATTATCTTCATATGTGATATTTGTTTTCTTTTGGTTTATTTCATGGTTTTGGTTTGATTTGTATATAAGTTTGTCAATTTTATATATACTTGAAATACTAAAATCAATTTATAATGATGACCGGTGTTGTACACGAAATCTATTTTTCGATCTCTATTGATTTAGGTTTTGATGTATTACAATTTTCGTATAGAAACATTTTTGACTCGTATCATCTAGCTTTTTAGACTTATGTTCATTTAGGTTTTTAGATCTGCATTCATTTAAATTTTTAGATCCGCATTCATTTATGATTTTAAACTCATATTCATTTTGGATTTTAGATTCATATTCATTTAGATTTGTAGACAGATATTCATTTAGATAAACATGATTCATGCATTCATTTTGACATTTAAACATATATTTAAAAATTATTGTAATTTATTAATCTTTTATATAATTTTTTAAAAATTTCTATATTAAAAATTTAATGTTAGTAATGGTTATTTTTGTGATCGTAATAGGTTATAAATAAATAAAGGTTAATATTATTTTATTATTATTTTTTGATCATTAGGCGAAAAAGTAACAAAAACCTGTTTTTTTGCCTAATGAATTTTTTCTTTGTAAATTTTAGACAAAAAAAATGTTCCAGAATTGCATTAGATTACTCCATTATGCATATTATGCTGATTGGCAAAATTTTGGCAGAATCGCATTACATTAAGCCATTAGGTAGTTATGCGATTACATTAAGCCAATATAACTTTTGGTATAATATGATTTTGGTTTGGATTTCAATTTGAATAATGTAACTAACCGAACAAACATCAACGTATAAGTGTGGCCGAATAACATCAATGAATAGTTGGGAATGAATTGACACCAACTAACAATTATTTTAGTAATCAATACAATTATTGATGTAAAATTGCAACTATTCGTGTTAAATTGTAACTATTTATGTAATGTTTCAATTATTCGTATAAAATTGCAACCGTCATATCTATTTAAACTCTATGTATAGTGGTCTCTATGGATCATATGTCACAACCAAAGTGTTGAGAGTAAACTTGACTTGTGAGCAGTCTGATGAGAACAAAAGTGTTGAAGTGGAGCAGACAAGTAAGAAACAAAGACACTCTGCACATGCTAGAAGACCAAATCCAAAAATATGCAGGCTTAAGAGTCCAATTATCGTTATTTCTGTTCTGTTCATAAAGCAGAAGGATCAATTACTCTTCTTCCTTGATAAGAGGAACACGTGAATCTACTTTCCTAGTTCCTGTTTTGTAGGGATGAGTGATCCCAAAGTTGTTATTCATCTGTTTCCATGTATATGCCTCTATATATAATGGTGAATAATTCTGAAAATAACTTTACTCTTCTAGTAATTTATGTTATTGGTGATATTGTTTGAACAAAGCGGTTTAAAACTCTTTTTTTAAAACGCAAGTGACCTTTAGCCTAGTGGCAGGCAATAAGTCTACAAAATGTAGACGTATTTGCACATCCAGAGATTGAGTCCCGCTACCTGCATTATGCAGGAACTTGATTATTGGACCGGCCAGTTGTGGTCTAATGTTGACAAAAAAAAAAAAAAGCGGTTTAAAACATGACAAAGTTAAAACGAAAATCGTTTAAAAACAAGTGGTATTAGTAACACTATATCGATTAAATAATGTAATTATATAAAAGTTAGTAAACTTCTCTAATACAAATGATAACCGTTTCTGACCGCCCATAAATAAGTCTATTTGGAAATGGTTGTTCTTTTTTTTGAAAACCCAAACCGAAAACTTGAATTAAACCGAAATATTGTTGGTACAAGCCATTAAGGCTAATTTTGCAACTTTATCAGCTGCGACATTTAGACTGCGACTAATACATGTGAAAGAAATTGCAGAGAAGCGTTGGAGAAGATTGGAAATGTCCATGAAGACTCCATGTATCTCCGAGATTAACGAGCTTGTGGATATTGCTCGGACAAGAATACTTGAATCAAATTTCACCTTCAATTGATCCAAACCTTTGGAGATTGCGCTCTCCATCATCGCTCTCATGGCAAGAGCTTCCGCCATTAGAGGCGAGCTCACATGGCCGATTTGTGTAGATTCTTCCAAGGCTGGTGCGTTTGCTCTGTGTGAATCAATTCTCCAAGCTGCATCAACGAAGACAGAGATCACCAAGTCTCCCTGGGTTTCACGAGCAGGTAATTGGCTTCTGTTAACGTGATTCTGTGGTGATTGGGCTTCACTCCATTCCCTTGCATCCATTATTGATTTCGTAATTGCTTATATTGAAGTGAAAAATCTGTTGTTGAAAACAGCATTGTTTCTGCTCTTCCACACATTCCAAAGGATCCAACCTGCAAGAATGGTGTTCATCTTTCCGATTGGAGGAAGAACTGGAGCTAATCTCAACTTCTTCCAGACTTCTGATAGACAATCTATCTGCTGGAGATTTGTAGTGAGTAGAATCGGAGCCAGATTCCACACTTGTTTCGCGAAATCACATTCAAAGAGGAGGTGCTGTGTTGTCTCAACTTCGCCATATCGAAAGCATTTTGGGTCTATTGGAAGCTTGCGATGTGAGAGCCTTTCATTGACTGGTAGGACATTGGAGAGAATTTTCCAGATGAATAGTTGAATTTTAGGAGGAAGCCTTGTGTTCCATACCTCAGTAATCCAAGCTATTGTACCTGATGTGTGTGATCTGTCTCTCTGTTTCTTTTGTGTGATAGCAGAGAAATATCCTGTTTTTACTGTATAGGATCCGCTCGGGTGATTAAGCCAAATTTGTTTATCCTTTGCTCCTGTTGTACTTGGTTTGATTGCTAGGATTTGTTGCTCAATTGATGGTAGTTTTTCTTTGATGAGCTTACGATTCCACCCTTTTGACTCTTTATCTATCAGGTCGGACACAAGTTGAACTTCCTCATGTTCTGGGATTGGTCCATGGATGGCAGATTGGTGTGATGTTGAGAGCCAATAATCAGTCCAGATATTAATTTTGCTTCCATCTCCAACATTCCAACCCAAATTTGCTTTGAAAAGGTCTCGGCCAGCCAGGATTCCACGCCAGCCATAAGAGCTTGATCCCGTTGGTGTAGCATCAAGGAAATTCCCAGATTTGCAATACTTTGAGAGCAACACTCTAGCCAATAATGACTCAGGTTTACTCAAAATTTTCTAGCTAATTTTAGCTATCATAGCAATGTTAAGTTGCTGGAAATCTCGGAATCCAAGGCCTCCATCTCTCTTCGAGTCTATTAATTTTGTCCATGCTACCCAAGCCATTCCTTTCTTTTCAGGTGAAGCATCCCACCAGAAGTGTGTTAGAGAGGATTGGAGTCGTTTACATAAAGAGATTGGCAGCAGAAAACAGGACATGGCGTAACGATGCATTGCTGTTAATACGCTTTTAAGCATGATTTGCCTTCTAGCCTGAGAGAGGAATTTATTAGCCCAACTGATGCTCCGTTGTTTGACTCTATCCACAATTCCAGCAAAGAGGTCCTTCTTCTTCTTGTTAAAATGTTCAGGAAGTCCAAGGTAATTTCCCACACCTCCTTCCTTTGAAATCTGTAACTCCTGTTTGATCCTTTCCTTAATTGATCTGGGAGTTTTTTTGCAAACGAGATAGATGATTTCTGTCTATTTATGACCTGACCCGAGGCATGCTCGTACTTGTTGAGTATTTCCTGAAAAGTCTTAAGGTTCTTTGTTGTAGCTTTGCAAAAGAACATGGTATCGTCCGCGAAAAGAAAGTGATTGATTTGGGGACCATCTCTTGCAGTTTTCAAGCCCATAAGAGTACGATCCAGCTATGCTTTTTTGCAAAGTCCTGATAGGACCTCACTACATAGGATGAAAATATATGGAGAAAGGGGATCTACTTTCCTAGTTCTTGTATGAAAGCTGATTGGGTTTCGGATATGGCTTTGTTGAGTAGTGGCTTCAGTCTGAAGGATATAATTTTTGCAATGATCTTGTATGAAACGTTACTCAAAGCAATAGGTCTATAATCTGAAACCTTCTTTAGACTATGAAATTTTGGAATAAGCCTTACAATTGTTTCATTTATGGTTCTCGGCAACAAACCGGATTCAAAAAAAGTTCCTGTCTCCTTGCAGATGGCTGGTTTCATATAGCTCCAATTGGATTGAAAGAAAGCTGCAGCGAAGCCATCAGGGCCAGGAGCTTTGTCGGCATGTATGGAGTTTAGAGCTTGAAGAATTTCCTCATCCGAAGGTATTTTAATGAGCTGTAGGTTATCCTCTGCAGTGATTATCGGAGTAATGGCCTCTTCCACAATCGCTGAGCAGTCATTTGGTATTGAGGTAAAAATGTCTTTAAAATAGCCTTCAATAACTTCAACTATCTCCTCTTCTTTGTATACTGCAGCTCCTTCGGTGGTTTCAATGACTGAAAACTTGTTCAAGGCTTTCCTTTTATTTGTGGCAGCATGAAAATACTTTGTGTTTTTGTCCCCCAGGTTCAAACAAGTATCCTGCTGCGTTGTCTCCAATATGCTTCTTCAGCGAGGTATGCAACTTGTAATTGATGGCTAATATCCCTAATCAAGTCCACGTCGACCACGCTGCTCTTCATAGCTGCCTCCAACTCTTGCTTCTTGGTCTCAATAACTGACTTACTGTCCTTCTGTTTCTTCTTAGACCAATGAATAATGGCAGCTCTTATATCATTTAGCTAAATAAGCATATTGTTTGCAAACAGTCGTTTAGATGATATTAATCAAACACAATATGTTTTTCAGAAAGTTAATCATATGAAATGAAAAAGAACACACGATATAATTTATTATCACCATATCAAAATTTAAAAACATGATAAATTGTATATCAAATCGAGATTATTGTAAAAAACAGTCCATATCTATTCTTTAAAATTTTTGTAAGCTTAATGTGTTATAAACTTAATAAGTTATAGCCGAGGACAAGTGGCACAGTGGTGTAGTTACTTTACAAATCCTCAAGGAACCAGAGATAGAACTCCTTACCTGTAGTAGTAGGAGCGGGATTTAAAAGCCATTAGGCTAGTTGACAAAAAAAAACTTAATATGTTATAAACTTTAAAACAACATTTTAAAATGATGAATTTGAGGTGATGAATCAAATAGGGATTGTTCAAACATCCATAAATAAATGTAAACAACATTTGTAAAAGTCTTTTCAAATGCCCGTTTCAAACAATATATTCAAACAAATTACTGATTGGTAGCTAAATAAGCATATCGTTAACAAACGGTCGTTTGGATGTTATTAATCAAACATAGCATGTTTTCATAAAGTTAATCATACGAATTAAAAAGAACTCACGATATAATTTATTATCACCATATCAAAATTTTTAAACATGATAAATTGTATATCAAATCGAGATTATTGAAAAAAAGTCCATATTTATTCTTTATAATTTTTGTAAACTTAATGTGTATTATAACTGTATAAATTATCAAAATACGTATACGGGTTCTATGGTATGTATAAAGTCTTGTATACTATACATTTTGGAATTTTAAATCATGCGTGTGAAAGTGAACCCTTAAACCTCCGTACTTGGAATGAAAATTGACAATCTAAGGTTGAGAAAAGCATCTAGCTTTCTTTGAGCCGTCTCATTCTCGAGGTATTGTTCTGTTTCTTTTTTTGCTTTGTTTGTTATTCTAATGTTGTCATTTTCAATTTCACTATTCAACTATTAGATCGTCGTACATATTTCATGTTCATATTAGATGATTAAAACTTGCAATAGTCTCTTTACTATTTTATGCAGTTTCTTGTTCGGGCAGAAGAGGTCCACATTTTATGTCAATTTCCTGCAACCCATGTGAAATGAATAGACTTTTCATTTAAGGATTTTTTTTTGCTATTTCTCTTCTTTTCTGTAACCAGCTTTGTTTTCTTGATTCAAAGCAAACAACTCTTGGAAGCTATTCAAACTATAAGAAAAAGAATTTGCATTTATGAATAGAGATGCTTTATAGGGTTGATGATTTACTTTCCATCGAAACTTCTATATAATATCAAATAAATATAGGCAATGTCAAACAATTCATACCTACCTTCACCTAGGTTGCAACTTCACGAATCTGTGTTGTTTGTATTGGTTTAATTTTAATCTAAACAACCATTAACCAAATAAAATGATTATTAACCATAATGAAACCAGATTTCTTTTTTTTTTTGCAATTCTAATCTACCCATATTGAAAAATCCTTGTTAGAATATCTCACATGGTAAGATTTGTGATTTTTAGACAATATATAAGTATATGACAATACGATATCAAAGTCTAGGTCCAATCCGATTGTGGATCACCTATCAATGTCCAGTCTCACAAACTTCATGCTTCAAATGGCCAGCCATGACTCCCGAGCATGAAAAGGTTTGTTACTTTTGGTTGTTAGTTGGTTTCATGCTAATAATCGTTAGTTCTTAAAAATCTCCAATTTCATCAAATCTTAGAAATTGATCTAAATCGAAGTTCTGATTAATCATAAGGGTTCTAGCAATTAAGCTAGTTATATCATCACTAGAATGAGAACTCCATATCTCTAGATGATAGTTTAATTCAAATTTTGTGAGTAGAAACAAATCACTAACCTTTAATTTTGTGTACATTTAAATCATTTGATTAATGTTATGTAAAAATGTGACGGAGATCATAGATCGTTAGCTCTTATTTATTTTCCTAGAGTATAATTAAAAAAAAAAACAAAGCTAGCTATAACAAGAGAAGAAAGTTTAAGAAGTGTCGATTTGTTCCCATTATAAATAGAACATGGTTTTTTATGGAAGATAAGATGTCTTGATCAATGAACAAATACGTCATTAAATAGAGAGCTTCTATGTTCTTTTCTGATCATTATGAATGAACAAAAAAACACAAACTGGTACGAAAAAAATGACAGGTCAAGATTGTAAAAGATATAATTTTTTTCACGTTTTTTTGTAGAGAATTTAGAGATTTCTAAAAAAGAAGTAGACGAGAGTTTTGGAAGATGAAATGTCTAAAGGCAATACAAAAATCTGACAATAACACTGTTCATATTAACAGTTGTGTATAAGATTTGTAAAGACAAGACAGCTCAAAGGAAAGAAGCAAGACAAGAGTAACATGGAGTTCATGTGGTTACATATGAGACATGTCTTAGTCTTTAGCTCAAGGCAAAATTATCTTTACGACTCTTTTTTTTTCTTCTCATCTTTCATATATTATCTTGAGGAATCTCCTTCACAGAACATGCAAGTCCTTCTCTTGACAATGACTACTTCTATAGCCAACAATTTCTCTCTCTGTCTCTCAAAAGAATTCAAGACAAGATTTGAAGTGAAGACTTTTTGACGAGAAGAAGGATGAAAAAAGAATGAACAAGACTGCAGAGTTTGGTGTTTCTTGAGCAATAACAAAGAAAAGGTTTTAAAATTTTGGATAAAGTAATTTTTTTTTTTGTAACACAGCTAGGGTTTAATTGGAGAAGAACATTTGGTTAAATGGCTAAATGTCACATCTACGATTTCTCCGATCAGAGTTCAACTCCAAAGAATCGTGTTTAACTCACATGATATTGTTTGGAGTTTGATAGTTGAGTTATAGAACAAAATTTATTGGTCTAATTCTTGATTAAAAAGCTAGGATTTAATATTGACATACATTTCCTAACATTTTTATTTTATGAAATTTCACTTTTCAACGGATTTTCAATAGATCTTTCCATCATACATCATTTATTTTTATAGAAAATGATTTTACAAACTGGTTAAATGTCCACCTCAATTATTTTCCTATCGAAGTTCGACTTCAGAGTCGCATTTACTCACCTGGTATTGTTAGGTATTTATAAATTTGGATTATATATAAGATGTTATTGATCTAATTGTTAACCAAACAAAATATACTACCATACCAAATACTTAGGATTTATGTTGTTAATGTGTCACTATCCAAATTTAAATTCGATAAAATACTAAAGTATTAACAGAAATACATCCTCTAAGGCTTCAACAGCGCAATCACATATTTAAAATGCTTTGCAATATATCATGAAATACTTCAACACACATAAGTCCCAAATTAACATATATAAATGATCATGACCTAGATAACAACATATGTAGTTATAGTAATATTATTAAAATTCTGATACCAAAAATATATATATATATATATTATATAGATATATATATATATATATATATATATATATAAAATAAAGATTCATTGTTAAATATTCAGACTAGATTTTAAGAAGAATCTTTGTTTTGGTTACAATGAGTTTGAATGATTATTATTGACATGGCAACATAATTAATATAATTGCATGCTTTGGCGTCAACTATTTAACAATGCACGTAACGAAATAGAATGCAATTTATAAGTACATACACATTGTACTTTTAGTACATATTTATACTTTTACTTCATTATTATTTATAGTTAGCAATTGATATATTCCTTTTTTATTTATTATTTATTTTATAAAAATCATAAATTAGGAGAGAGAAGAGACGAGGGAGGACCAAAAGTAGTTGATGATATGTACACAAAATATGGAACTTAATAAATTATAAATTGATATCATTAATTGAGTCTCTAATAATTAATGTGTTTGTTGAAATTTCATTGTGGGTAGATCTTTGTTCATTAGAGTTTTCAAAGAGTTGTATTAAACGGCAATACTAAAATTGGTTTTTCTTTCTTATATAATTATTTTTAGTTTTAGTTGTTTGAACAATATATAGAGAATTATCTTTGGTCAAGTGCTTATAAGTGTCATATTTGTTATTTTTTTCCGTCAAAATTGACCATATTTTTTTATAGTAAAAATATACCATATATAAAATCAATAAAACACATAAGTATAGTTGCATTCATGAAAACTTAAATTTTAAAGCAGTTGAGTTAACGACATTACCCTAAAAGTTGTCTAGATTACAACTAGATGAATCCATTCAAATTGACCATATTTGAATAATATTAAATAAATTGATAAATATTGTTTTTTTTTAGAGATATGAAAATTATTGTTGTAATGTACATACCCATCCTCATTCTCCACCATAAATAACTCTTTCACCATCTCTCACTTCTCTTCACCATCAACACTTCAACTTCTTCTTCTTCTCTCTCTAACAATGGCGGTTAAAAGATCTTCATCAAAGCTAACACAAACCGAAATGCTTAAACAAATGATCAAAAGATGTTCAAGCTTAGCTAAGAAGCAATGCTATGATGAAGATGGCTTGCCCTTAGACGTACCAAAAGGTCATTTTCCGGTCTATGTTGGTGAAAAGAGGAGTCGTTACATTGTACCAATCTCATTTTTGTCTCATCCAAATTTTAAGAACTTGCTTCAACAAGCAGAAGAAGAGTTTGGATTCGATCATGACATGGGAATCACTATTCCTTGTGAAGAAGTTGTTTTTCTATCTCTAACATCCATGATTAAATGAGAGAGATCTCTATATATAATTTCTTTTTCAATCTTTGGATGAATATTGTATCCAAAGGTTTGTTTTTCCAAACTATAAACCCATAATGATCTGCATAAAATGACAAATTTATGTGGATTATGTTGAGTATGGGTTTTTTGTTTGTTAATTACTAAACGTAGTGCCCTAAGTTTGTTTTACATTCATAGGGTTTAAATTGTATAAGCTTAATTAATTTTCACAAGCTAATAATAAATTTGAAGAGGTGGCTTGTGGTTATAAAAACCCATATGATTATCAAGTAGTATGTATTGTTAACACTTAATATATATATATAAATGTAATGCAATTGTCAATCAATTTTCTTTTGACTTGCAATTATAACCAAAACATTTATCATATGGAATCTGTCTTACTGTATGATTCCCGACTAAAAACGTCGGATTCTATTGGGACTCTCTTACAAATTTGAGATGGGTTTAATTTTTCGACGACCTAGTGTATTTTTGTCGGGAACCTATCGATACTCCTTGTTCTAGATAGAATTCTGACAGATACATCGTCAGAAAATGAGAGCTTTCTACACAATGTTAAAAGCAAATCCATCGAAAATGGCTTTCTGATGGCTTTTGAAGGATTTCTCCATCGGTTTAAACTGATTCCTTATGTTATTGTTATCGATTAGTTTTCTTTGAAATTTTAATTGGAACCAAAATTTTAATGAAATGGTTATAGTTGTAATTTTCTTATAAAAAAAGTTTTTTTTAGAGTTTTACGTTGCATTGTTATTTGAATGAGTAATAATAATAAGCATGTTGTAAAGTATGTACATAAACATTTACTACTCACTTTAAATGCTTCCCGTTATCTGCATGCGTAGACTAATAAGGTGATAGATAACATATGGGACCATTTTATTTATATGAACAAACAGTTTTTACTTCACTGTCTCTACTGAGTAACACAAGATATTAAGAAGAGGTAGGTAAACTAAACTATTGTCTCTAGTAATTAATATATATATACATTTTAATTAAATACATATATATATACATAATAATATGAACATATTACATATTGATTGGTATACATAAATTCAATGCAATTCTTTTATATACTAGCCACAAAGGGTGTTGCATTCGAAAGCAACACCATTTTGCTCATATTATAATTCTTTTTTGTTTTTGTTATAAACTTAAATTAAATATGCTTAGGTAATACAATCTTTTTATTCTTTTTCCCATCGATCACTCAAGACATTGGCTCATATTATAATTATTTGGAATAAACTACATCCACATAAATCCAAATAATATTTATGATCATCACTTACACATGGTTCTATGGAGAATATTAAGGTAAAATAAACAAAAATGTAACAAAGTTTATAAACTACCTAAAATAATTAAGATAAAGTATTACTAATCAAGGTAATTACAGGGAATGAATTATAGGAATCAAATTGATTTATAAGAATGGTTTGTAAAAATATAAAACGATCCAAAAATTACTTTATATTATCTGGAATCATACAAATACATTATATCTTAAAGTCACTTGACATTGAGAACGGTTAACTAAAAATAGTCATTTGCCGATACAGGATGGTATGAAACTTTTAGCGACCAAGTTTCATCGTGCTTCCAATTCTGTTTGCGTTACTTCGTTTATGGAGAACACATAGTCAGGCGACACTAGCTGTTGATTACCATTCAATACATTTGAAAATGTTGGCTGCTTCGGAATCGGGAGATCATTATCGTAACTCAACATATAAACGATTTGCGAAATTGTGGGTCTATCGTTATAGGATGATCTTGAACACAAAGGAGTGCAATGTGAATGCACCTCATCACTTCTTTTAAAGAATACGAACCACACAATGCTTCATCAATAATGCTTATACCTTTTGTCTCGCACCAAGATTCCCATGCCTGAAGATAATCCAAGAACATATATTTAAGGTTTGATCAAAGCTTAAGTTCATATTTTATGATTGATAAATGATATTGAATCATAGACAACACTTACTTAAGTAATTAAGCTGTGTTGTTGGTAGTTATGAACAAATCTTGTCGCCTTTTTTCCTGATATAATCTCCAACAACAATACTCCATAGCTATATATATCCGATTTCTCTGAAATTATTCCACCTAATGCATATTCAGGTGACATATAGCCGCTGCAATTAACCAGTGACATATGCAGATTGTAAGTAACGTTCAATTAAAACTAGTACTAAGTATTATATAGTTAATGCGATAATTAACAATACTTTTTCCAAAAAAATAACAATAATATTTAACGAAACATAATCACTCAAGAGCCTAGGTATTCTCAATTCTAATTAGCTCTCTTTCTGTTGTAGGTTTATCTTTTCTTTAGATCCTATAGTTGTTAATTTTTGCATTAAGATCTGTTAAATAAAAAGACACATAAAAGGTAAACCTGAACATATTATAGATGTTTACTTACAATGTCCCAACAATTCTTTGGGTGCTATCATTGATTTGCCTGCAACCAAAGATCCTAGCGGTTCCGAAATCCGAGATCTTAGGATTCATTTCATCGTCGAGAAGAATATTGCTTGCCTTAAGATCTCTGTGAATGATCCTGAGACGTGAGTCCTCATGCAGATATTGAAGACCTCTTGTCGTTCCATTGACGATTTTCATACGCGTCTTCCAATCCAATTCCCTACCCTTTTCAGAATCTATACGTAACCCAAAACGAAACATTGAGAAGTCACAAATTCAAAAGTTTATTAGTTTTAAATAAATGTATTCACAACTCACCAAAGAGTAAAACATCAAGGCTCTTATTTGAAAGAAACTCGTATATTAGGAGCTTCTCCTCACTCTCAACACAATATCCAAGAAGCCTCACCAAGTTCTTATGTTGAAGCTTTATGATCAAAACGACTTCGTTCTTAAACTCTGTCAGACCTTGACTTGATTTTCTTGAAAGCCTTTTGATTGCCACATCCATCCCATTTGGTAGCTTTCCCTGATGATCAAAGTCAGTTCAATCAACTTTATTTATCATATAAGCTTGTAACTATTTAATTTCATGAGTACATAGCTCGCTCTCTCTCTCTCTCTATTGTAGTTACTACTTTGATTAAAACATTTGGCAAACTCATAAATTATGAGTTCCTAACTTGAAACCAATTTACAATGAATTGATTGACTCTTAAATCATATATATTATATTAGAATGACCCCAACTTTCGATGTGAGATATTAATCATGTCTCTCGAGATATTTTGTTGGACCTAACTTTGGGCTCTAATATCATGATAAGTTTTGGACTTTTAAGTCAAAACTAATTGACAATTGAATGAATTTAACCCTTAGATCATCTATTAGATTAAAATTATCGCAATTGGATATAAGTTATTAATCACATTCTAACACAAACCACCTTACAAATATACAAGTTTATGAATTCTATTACCTTGAAGACCGGGCCAAAACCACCTTCTCCTAGCTTGTTGTCCTCGGAGAAAGCATTTGTTGCAGCCATTATGTTATGTAGGTTTAGGTAACTCATATGTTCTCCATCATCATCAATTATGCCTCCTCCTAATATCTCTTTGCTCTGTTTTTCGTCTATGTACAATTCATCTTTTAGAAACTTGTAAACAAATATTGTATATTAGAATAATGTCAAAATCACTCTCACCTTGTTGAGACTTGTTCCTTCTTCTATTTGATGAAATGGAAAAACAGAAACTAACTAAAATTGCAGCAGCTAATACCGATGATAGTACAACAGGTAACACGATGGTTCTTTCTTTTGTTTTCCCTAAATAGACAATGAAAATTCAAAAATGTGATATAAAGTATCTCTACAAATTCATCTCATTTTTTATTAAGTAGACTTACTCTGGCTTGAAGGTACAGTTGTGTTGTTTGAAGCTGCAAGTACTTTAAGATAAAATGCGTGTCCCATACTTGAATTAAGTTGTTGCAGATTGAAGATATCCTTGGTCCACATCATACAGTTCTTGCCATCATATGCGTAGGCGTTGCAAGAACAATTAGCTAGGCAAGTTCAGCTGCATGTTGTAATAAGATTAGGTTTCAAGACCAATGTAGTTGGATCAGTGGCTAATTTCATGTTTTCGATACGAAGAAAAGTGTTATTTTCCTTGCCACATAGAAGATTGGTTTCTCTTTTACAACCACCAGAAAAATCATTTGACTCGGATTTCGTGTCATTTGCTTGTCTGAAACCAGGAAGACAACTACATGGTTGAGAATTTTGTAATTCATTGCAAATTCCAAAGGATCCACAATAATTATAAACAACACATCTATTTTCAGTTTGAGACCAAAGAACTGTCGACGTGAAGGCATCCACAGATCGCAGCAGCATCAACTGCCCTGAAACATCAATGACCAAACGAAATCTATTGCTGATCAATTCATTAATGCTCGAGTTGTAGCCATCTGATGTACCTACTGAATAGGTGATGTAAGACTCATCCAAATTCAATTCAAATATCAAGTAAAGAGCTTCGCCATCTAGAAACAATAGAATTAAATATTGTGAATTGATCATCCCATGGTCCACTCGACCAATATGACTTAGACCCATTCGAAACGGTAATGAGAGAATTGTTTGCAATACGGTGGATCTCGAGAGTGTATCGACTTAGTGATGGATCTGTTGAAGTTTTCCAAGAAGTGAGAAGTGGGTTTACCAATTTTAATTTAGCTCTTGGAAGCCAAGTATTACTGGGATGATCACAACTCTGCCACAACACAGCTGCAGAAGAATTATGTCCATCTCTCAACACTAGATTACCATCGTATAGCAGAACAGCTTGAACATTTTTGCTCTTACTAGACTTAACATCCGTCGACCAAATTGTTGTTAAACAATATCTTTTGTAGCAAGCAAGAGATAATTGTGGAAGAAGAAACTAGAAGAACTCAAGTATTAGTTGGTTCTAAT